>CM046432.1:48642307-48841563 GCA_025506505.1 Flaveria sonorensis | reverse complement strand
GGGACCTGTCTAACGATATGCATAGAAAAGCTTACTTGCCCACATAGTAGTAAGAGTACCCGGCCATATAGTAAGAAAACTTTACCATGTTGTCTCATCATATGGTAGAAAAGTCTACCTACCTTACCTAACTATAGGTTAGTAAACCTTATTTTCAGCAAGACTAAGTAAGTTATTTTTTTTCCAAGTACTTTAAGTTGTTCGAGAGAATATTTAGGCCAATGTTCAATATTTTGTCATGTGATCTTTCCCTACCATCTTTGCCAAGAACATCTTCTTGCTAAATAGCTAGCAGACTCTTTGTTACCTTCACTAAGAACATCTCCTTGGCAAATAACTTTCTATCAGATCTCTTGTCGTCCTTGCAAGAATATTCACTTGATAAGTAGCCTTTAGCCAAACCTCTAGTTATTTTTTGCTAAAGACATCTTATTGTCAACCAACCATGACCACATAAACAAGAGCAGGGGATTAATCTTGTTCTAGGAAGTCATGTATAACCTAAACCTTACCAAAAAAAGGAAAGTCAACTTATTATACAAAAAGGGAACTTTCTCATCTCCATGGGAAGAAAACACACAAATGTTTTATAATTACTTTAAAAGTGTAATACGAAGAATCAACCAAAAATATTAGATAACCAACATAAGGTGCTATAATGACTTCAGCTTGTCCACTCATATATGGTCATTTGACATGCTTACTATATGAAAGGAATCATATTCTATAAGAACCTTACCTGACCATATGGCAAGAAACCATACATCTTGCATGATTATATGCATAAAAAAATCACATATCCATATGTCAAGGATTACTGTGTTACTAACTTGAGGTGTTCTGGCTTGGGTTTAAAAAGCGTGCTTAAAACACGCCTAGGCACAAGGCGACTCAGGCGCAAGGGGTTGCTTTATGTCACACAAGGCGAGCCATGTACAAGAAGCGAGCACCTGTGTCACTTTTTCTATGAAACTGAAGGCGCAAAGTGTGGGATTCATGTACAAGAACATAAAATCAAGTTTTAAACTCAAAAAGGGATATGAAAATGAGGAATCGAAGTTACCTGGGTCAAAGAGGAAGAACTGCGATGAAGATGGAGAAGAACCGGGGATGAGCTACAATGGATGGAATAGAAGTGCAGAACAAGAAGATGATGGCTTTTTAAAATTTTTAGGGGTACAACTTTAATTAGTTCTATTATAAGTTACACATTTCATCCGCAATGTTTCAGTTTTAATCAATTTTAACCTAAATTTTTTTATAAGTTTATTTGTTTTTCCTTTCCTTATCACTAAGAGTTGTGCTTAAGTAACTTGTACATATAGCTTTCTATGTTGTATATTGAGGTTATTTATAGAGAAATAATATATATCTTTTATTATCTAATTATTTATCATAAAAATATTAATATTATATAAATATTATATGAAACTAATTAAAGTATGTATATTAATACTTTGCGCCTCGCGTACGAAAAGCCCGCCACTTTGCGCTTTGCGCTTCAGTTTAGACCTTGTCGCTTTGTACGCTTTCGTTTCTAAAAACAAGGTTCTTGGGGAATGACATCATAGTTTCATATGATATTTATCATGTTATCTTATTTCATCACCTTTGCCAAAAACATCTCCTGGCAAGCAACTTCCTAACCAAATTCTATCACCAAGGCTACAAATATCCCCTTGGAGAATAACTTTCTAGCTAGATCCTTTTTATACTTCATCAAGAACATCCCTTGGCAAACAGCTTCCTACCCAAATCCCTTGCCATCCTTGCCTTCCTGCCCAAATCCCTTGCCATCCTTGCCAAGAATATCCCTTAGCAAGTAGCTTCTAGCCAAATCTCTGGTTAATCTTTCAATAAATATTTTTATAAAGAATTTCCTTGACCAACCTTCTTAGTGTCCTTGCTAACAAACATTTCTTTGGCTAGGAATTTCCTAGCCAAGCTTCTCGGCTCCTTTACCATTAGGCTAGGAGAAGGACGAGACATAAATATAGTCACCTCAACAATCATTCAAATTACCCCCCCCCCCCCCGAAATGAATTATATAACATAGAAAGGTGTGAAATACTATGGTCGAAAAAGTATAAATCAAGTGAGGCACAACCATCCTAGGATCATGCTTGCACCTGACCGGAGGGCTGATGACGTAAGTATGTTTAAATCTATAGAAAGGCACGCAAGCTACTAGGCTTGCTCTAGCATTTTGATGCACCTTTCCTTACGAATCTTTGGTTTCGTCTTACTTAGCCTTGCTTTACCTTGTCATACTTTCAATACCTTAGGTTACTTAGCATGACCTTAGATGACCTTGCCTGGCCTTAACCTATATTGGCTTACCTCAAGCTACTTGGCCTGGCCTTACCTAAAGTACCTTTGTCCTTACCTAATTTGGCATGGCCTTGCCAGCCTAACCTAACCTTAACACATGTAACAGTGAGGTAATCTCATTTCAATTTCTAAGCCATTTGGTCAATCAAATGGACTAAACAAAATAACTCAATGGGCCTAACCCAACACACATTACTCAAGCCCACTAGGGTCAGAGGATTCCTCCTCTATAATAAGGAGTAAAACCCTCCTCCAAAGGGCATCCCATTTGTAATACAAACACCATTTACTAGTATCTCTTATATCTCCCTCCTACAATCATCTCTCTACCATTACCATCATCTCCTTGACAAGAAAAGTTCCTTGCCAATTATGAAAACGACCACAACTTCCTTCCTTGTCAAGGATAACATCAACCATTTCCCGTCTGATTAGACATCATCTTTGCTTGCGATGGCCACTTACTCACTTTTGTGAAGCTCATCATCATAGTTCATCTTTTGTCTTAGATTTATTTATGCAGTTTACATATTATATATCTTTAATATGTTATACATTAAATTCTTAGAGCAAAATACTGACTTGAGTGTCGGAGTGCCCTTGGGGCTAGTCCCCTTTGGCCCTCTAACGTAGATCTTCTTGTTGTTGCAGCTTAGATCCAAGCTCGGGAAAGCTAGGCACGGTTCAACACAATATCAAGTCTAGCCGAGCCAAACCCAAGCTTGTCTAGGCTCCAAGTCATCAAAAAACTTCCAAGATCGAGCTGGGCTCGGGTTCGATTCGTTTATTATTTAATTATTGTTTTTGAAATTATTTAAATTTATCATATATATATATATATATATAATATATATATTATATATATATAATATATATAGTTACCAGCGGGAGAACCCTGCGCTTTGTAGTGGGGACATAACGATTTCAACAATATTTAAAATAAAAACATAGATTGAAGAAAAACACTTCACAACGAAAACCCATCACACATGTTGCGTAGTGTTTTATTATGTTAAAAGGACTTCTCAATAAAAACTTGATATAAGAAAAAGTAAAACATAACATACGCTTGTGTAACCTTTTATTAAAATCAAATTTACACCGTCCGGGAACACCACCTCCCATCCCAGGGTGGATTTGTTTTTCACTTAGACACTTATATTAATAGTTAAAATATAAATAAACCCTCTTAATTTAATTTTTTTCTTTCAAGGCCTTTATATTGATAGGTAAAACACAAACTAAACCCCCTCTTGTTATAAAATCAAACTTAATTCATATAACTTTTTTATAATTATAATTGATGATTCAGTATAGGTTGGACTCACCATAGGTGTTAGGATCATTTTGTTTTTATGTAATAGGATGAATGTTAGTTTATTTCTATGTATTTTGTATTTGTTTAGTTTCTCTGACCCAGCGAAACTATAGTTTCGCTCGTAGTCAGCTGTCCTAGGTCACCCGGATAAATTGTCATTCGCTGCCGGGTGAATCTAGTTGATGGTCAAGACAGTCAGCGAAACAAACACTGCTTATATATTGTAATGTTCTATCATTGTAAACAAGTTTTGCAAAACCCTAATACTAAAATATTATTGTTGAAACTCTGTGTTTTTGGCTGGAAGCCTATTGTTATTACTTTCGAGCCTTTGTTTGGTGTTTATTGAATAGAATCAAACCTTATCCATTTTGTTATTATGAGTATTGTGTTGATTCAGTGGGATTTCTTAATTTATTCATCAATTGCACTGTTATATCGATCACGAGGACCAACAATATGGTATCAGAGCTATTGTGCTCTTGATTGGTTGAGTTTTGTGTATTTCAAGCTTAAAGTCACTGTTCCATTCAATACTGTTCTGATATGTGTGTTTTGGATATGGAATTGATTGAGGATTGTTCGTATTTGGTGTGGGAAGCTGTAGAAATCATCAGATCTCAAGTTCATTGAGATTTGGATGAGTTTGAGTTGATTTAGTGCTAAAAAAGGTTTTCAGATACATTGGCCAAAACTAGTGTTCTTCCAGTGAAAACTGCCCTTGATTCAGCGAAACTACATAATTTGTGGTTTTTGGATCTGGTTTCTTTGCCTCAGTGAAAGTACCTCATTTTGAACGAAAATTTCACCTTCTTTGATTGCCAAAGAAAGTGAAAGTGCTACCGAAATTGTCCTGGAAACGAAAGTTCTAATAGTTTTCTCGAAACTATCGCCGAAACTAGAGTTTCTAAGCATTCATTCTAGCGAAACTGTTGTTCATCTTCCGAGCGAATCTACCAACGAATTTATCAGTGAATTTAGAGATTCTTCCGTGAAATTAATACTGTTTAAAAATGACATCCACCAACATCACCATTTCTGACTTGGAGAGTGTTCCACCCAATAGGCCACCGAGGCTTATAAATGGTGATAACTTTGAGGACTGAAAACGATATTTAAAAGCCTTCTTTTATTATACTGATCATAATCAATGGGAGTCAATAGTAAATGGTCCACACACTCCAACTGTCACTGTTGGTCAAGTTACCTCACCAAACACTGATCCATCAACCTTTACCGAAAGAGACCTCAAGCTAATCGATCGTGATCAGAAAGCTTTCGGGGCTTTAACCTTATGTTTATCACAAGACATCTACAATATTTTGCTGAACACAAGAATGCAAAATCATTCTATGATTCTCTGTGTGAACTTTATGATGGAAATGAAGATTTGAAGAAGGACAAGAAAGCCCAAGCTAAAAAGGAGTCCAATTCATTCGTAGGACACAAGAATGAAAGCCTTACGGATATTACCGATCGATTTTTTTCTATCTCAAGCACTTTAAAGAAATATGATGAACAGTTGGGTAACCATGAACAAGTTACTAAGCTCTTGGACTCTCTTCTACCGCAATGGAGCTTGCAAGTCAGGATGTTGAAGCAGGAAAGAAAATTTGCTGATTACAAACTCATGAATGTTATCAACAAACTAAAATCTTTTGATTTAGATGTGAAAAGGAGGGAATACAATCAATCCATGATGCCAGCCACAGTATGTCCACAAAATGCTGCACTGATCTTATCCGCTGCAAACTCGTCCATGTATGGTTCAGCTTATGGTGGTTCTATAGGATATGGTGTATCAAACAAGTCTGGTGGTGGATCTACAAGTATTGGTTCAAGCTCAAAGACATCCTTCATAGCTCAAATTCCATCTGACATAATGGCATTATTTGGAATGTTTGTACACAGCTATGAAGCTTTGGTTGCGGGGGAGCTGAAGGGAAAAGGAATGACTATTGAAGACATGTATCAGGTGGATCCTCATGACTTAGAGGAAAATGATATCCAATAGCAGATGCCCATGCTCACATTACGTGCAAGAAGATTCATGGAATGAACTGGAAGGAAGAATTTTGGCAATCAAAATCAAAACTCTAAACTTGGTTTTGATAAGTCAAAATTAAGATGCTTTAATTGCAAACAGCTGGGGCACTTTAAAAGAGAATGTCCATCTCCTATCATCACTAAACTAGGAACTTTTGGAACTTCCAAAGTTATTCTGATCACCGACAAGGAAGAAGCCAAGCCAAAGAAGGAAACAACCATCATTTCAAACTTTGATTGGAGTGCTGAGATTAAGGAAACTGAAGAAGAAATCAATCATGCTCTAGTGGTTGAGGTGGTGAACAGTGATGTGGATTTTGTTGAGGACTTTGATACTTTCAGGGAGTTCAAGAGTAGGATTCAAGAAGAAGCTATTGGTGAAGGTGGTAACAATAGGTTCAAGCTAAAAAGGTGAAGATTGGGAAAGTCAAGGAAGAAAAAGGTGATTATGAGTATGCTGAAGAGAAAGTGATAGTTTTTGAAGCTGATGAGTTCGGGAAACAACATCAAGAAAATAAAGAGGAAAGTGAAGCTGAGGAGACCAGGAAGAAAGCATTAGAGGAGGAAGAATACAAGAAGAATACTCCAGTCTGTCAATGTGAAAAGGCCCTAGCTGCTAAAAGAGTAGTTATGGGTTTCTCTTATGAGGTAATTCAAGACATGTGTTCTCCTCCATACAAAATACATTTATTTGGGGTAGCTAACAGATTATTGTTAGACAATGAAAAAGAATTAAAACAAATAAATAAGGAACTTAAAACAAATGAGTCTAAATATTTTATCAAGTTAAATGAAGCTTTAAAGGAAAATGAACATTTAAAAAGAAATATTTTAGAAAGAAACGTTGAAATAAATGCTTTAACTGAACGTGTAGCACTTGCTGAATTTGAAACAAGCAAATTAAAAACCAAACTTGAAAAGTGGACAATTTTTGGGATGAAACATGAGAAGCTTTACAAGAAACAACGGGGGGCTAGAATTAAGACTGGTTTAGGAAGTGAAGAAACCACTCATGTTTATCTTCCTCCAAGTACTTATTGTTATTCTCCTATGCCTATACCTCATTCAACTAATGAATTAATTTAGAACGATACTAACAGTTTGTATGCAGGTTTAGAAGGAATGAATCATAAGGAGATTCGAGAGGAATATGATTATGGTGCAAGTAGTGGTCTGGGCAGCTCTAGTCTTAGCATTTCAGATTCCAAAAAGTCTTCAATAGATAATAGTTTAAGTAGATTTGTTTTCCAAAAGTCTATTATAGACAATGGCATGTGTAGTTCTAGCTCTAGTCCAGCTTGTTTATCTTTAGATGTCTATGAATCAAATCGTGATGTTTCAAATGAATGTGTTAATAAAAATGATGGTTGTTCAAGTGAAGCTTCAGACAGACATACCGACTCAAATTGTTTTGAAAAGTTCCTCTCTCATCCTATCCTATCTTTTACACCAATTGGGATCTCTAAACCTAAAAAAACAAAGTCAACTTTCTAAAAAGTTAGAAACTTTGTTGTAAATGAATCAGAATCTGCTAAACTTAAGGTCATAAAAGAAAAATTAAAAGAATCATATGACTCTTGTAGCAATTCTGATTTACACATGTCTGAATGTGAGGAAGATATAGTAGTTGATTAAGCTCCTGTTTCAAAATGTAAGAAGAAAGGTTTAAAGTCCTGGTGTTTTAGATGTGGGAAGGATGATCTTGTAATTAAAGTTTGTCCTGAGGTTGTTAGTAGAAATATAAATAATAGTTCATTAGGAAGTAGATTAAATCATTTTGTAAATAATTTTTTCTGTAAAAATCCTCTATTCCGAGACCTAAGTTAGTCACGACTTGGGTCCCAATTTTCAAATCTTAACAATTTTTTGTTTATATGCCAGGATCATTCCAGAAAAGCTATCAATAGCTTTTGGCACGTTAATAGTGGATGTTCAAGGCATATGACCGGGTTGAAGGACCTACTTACAAATTATCGTATAATAAATGGAGGATATGTTGCTTTTGCTGGAAACAAGAAGGGTGGAAAGATGATTGGTCAGGGAGAAGTCTCAAATGGTTCCTTGACTCTGGAGAAAGTGAACTATGTCCCAGAATTGGCATTCAATCTGTTAAATGTATAACAAATCTGTGATAAAGACATTCCAGTGTTGTTTATGTCAAATGAATGCTTGTTTCTCAAACCAGAGTTTATTATTCCAGAAGATTTAGTGAACATGCGTGCTCCAAGAAAGAATGATACTTATCTTCTGGATATGGGATCACAAGAATCTACCTCCACTGTGACATGTCTTCTGTCTAAAGCTTCATCTCCTGAATCCTTTTTGTGGCATAGAGGATTAGGCCATGTTAATTTTAAAAATATAAATAAATTGGTTAAGAACAATCTTGTGAGGGGGCTACCACTTAAAGTATTTTTAGTGGTAGAAAAGTGCATGGCATGTGCTCAAGGAAAACAGCACAAAAAGCCACACAAGCTTAAGCTTGAAAATACAATTTCAAAACCCCTTGAATTGTTACATACTGATTTATTTGGTCCTATTAGTGTTAGATATATTGCTAAGAAATCTTATTATTTGGTTGTTACAGATGATTATTCAAGATACTCTTGGGTAAGATTTCTAGCAAACAAAGGAGACACTGCAGAAGAGCTTCAGAAGCTGATCCTCTCACTTGAAACCATCAATAAAAAGAAAGTAATGGCCATCCGAAATGATAATGGAACTAAATTCAGAAACCATATCTTTGACTCTTTCTGTGCGAGCAAAAGGATTCTCAGACATTTCAGTGCTGCCAGGACACCTCAACAAAATGGTGTTGCTGAAAGGAAGAATCAGACCCTTAGCGAAGCAGCAAGAACTATGCTGATTGAGTCAAAGCTTCCAATTATTTTCTGGGCAAAAGCTGTCATTTATGTTTCCTATGTACTAAACAGGGTTCTTATTGTGAAAGAGAAAATGAAGACTTCTTTTGATCTTCTTTATAAACGGAAACCCTTGATTGACTTCTTTCATCCATTTGGTTGCTCATGTTCTTTGCTAAACACTCAAGCTCAGAAGTTAAAGTTTGGAGCAGTCTCTGATGAATGTTTCTTTGTTGGCTATTCTTCCTCACAAAAGGCGTATAGAGTGTACAACAAAAGAACACGTATTGTGCAGGAATCATTCTATGTTGATTGGCAGGAGTCTAATTCACCAAACATTACCCAACATGGTTTTATGACTCTAATACTATCTTCAAATCTTTCAACCTTCCAGTATTTGATGATGATGTTGTTCATCAAACCAATTTGCAAATCATTCCTCTAACAGAATCTCTTCCACCTGAACCTCATCCACAACAACCAATTAACCCTTCACCTCAACCTCCGCTTGATGTTCCACACATAACTCCACCACAACCGATTCCTCTATCCCAACCAACTTCCCCTTCACAATCATCACAAACCATATCTTCATCTAATTCCAATCAATTAACCCTTAACACCAACTTCAAAACCTTAAAAGACCATCCACATGATTACATCATTGGTTCTATTACAGATGGTGTAAGGACACGGAGTAAATCTGGATTGATAAATGAATGTCTCTATGCATGTTTCTTATCTCAAATCGTTCCTAAAAATATCTCAGTAGCACTTCAAGACCCAAGTTGGGTTGAATCTATGCAGAAAGAGCTTCAGCAGTTCAGAAAATTGAAAGTTTGGCAATTAGTTGATCTTCCTCCAAACAAGTTTCCCATTGGTACCAAATGGGTATACCGCAACAAACCAGATGATCGAGGAGTTGTAATAAGGAACAAATCAAGGCTAGTTGTTCAGGGATTTGCTCAGGAGGAAGGAATTGACTATACTGAAGTGTTTGCTCCAGCTGCTAGCATTGAAGCTATCAGAATCTTTCTTGCTCATGCTGCTCACAAAAACTTTAAAGTCTTTCAAATGGACGTGAAGTGTGCATTTCTCTACGGGAATATTGATGAGGAGATTTATGTTTGTCAACCACCAGGTTTCGAGGATCCAGATTTCCCAGACAAAGTATATAAACTTGATAAATCCTTATATGGATTACTTCAAGCATCTCGTATATGGTATGAAACTTTGACACAATATCTGCTCAGTAAGGGTTTCTCTCGTGGATCTATAGACATGACTCTATTCAAGAAGGAAGTTGATGGTGAAATGCTGATTGTTCAAGTATATGTTGATGATATCATTTTCGGGTCAACAAATGAGAAACTGTGTAGGGAGTTTGAAGAAGTAATGAAGTATCGCTTTGAAATGAGCATGATGGGGGAGCTGTGCTTTTTCTTGGGATTGCAGCTTGAACAAAAGCCTGATGGTATTCTGATTCACCAAGAAAAGTACGTTCTGGAGATTCTCAAAAAGTTCAAGATGGATGATGCTTCTCCAGAACTCACTCCATTCACTGCTCAAACCTGTTTAACTCCATATGATAATGGGAAATCCATGTATGCTCATTGCTATCGTTCTATGATCGGATCTCTCATGTATCTCATGGCTATCCTTCCTGATATTACATTCGTCCTGTGCTGCTGTGCCCGTTGTCAAACCAACCCAAAAGAATCACATGAAAAAGCTGTTAAACGCATCTTTCGTTACTTAAAGGGTTCTTCTTGTTTGGGTCTTTGGTACCCAAAAGGAGGGAACTTTGATTTACATGCTTATTCTGACAGTGATCATGGTGGTTGCAGGATCAACAGGAAATCCATCACCGGGGGATGTCAGTATCTCGAGGATTGTCTTGTCTCATGGAAAAGCAAGAAGCAAACAATAGTATCACTATCTACAGGAGAGGCTGAATATGTTGCTGCATCCAGTTGTTGTTGCCAAGTGCTTTGGATACAACACCAGATGATGGATTACGGAATCAATTTTCTTCATACACCACTTTTCTGTGATAATGAAGCTGCTATCGGAATTTCCAAAAATCCAATTCATCATACTCGCACCAAGCACATTGAAACAAGGATTCATGCAATCCGGGACGCTCAGGAAAAGGTTTTATAGATATTATTCTAGTTGACACAAAAAATCAAAGAGCAGATCTTTTCACAAAAACATTTGATAAATCTCGTTTTTATGAATTGATCTCAATACTGGGTTTAATATCTTTTTGAAACCTCTTTTCTTAACAAAGTGTGTAAATAGATGTAAATAACTCTTTTGTTTATTGTTTTATATGATTTTTTTTTCTGATACACTTTTGAGTCCCATATTCCTTCACATCTTTGATCTTTAACAAAATTTAAAAATAGAAATTTCTATTACATAGCAATTAAAAAGAAATTTCAGGGGAGAATAAAGATTAAACTCTTAAGTTTTTCAATTTGGTCTTTTCAGAAACCCTGGAAAAAAAAAATTTGAAGGAGGTCAACAGCCTTGTGTTAGGATATGCATGGTAGGCTCAGCCTGAAAACAAAATAAACAGTGATCATGTAGCTAAATTAAAGTTTAAGAACTCGGTGATAAGGATCATCCTCCTGACATTCTGGCTTGCACAAAGTTACAAGTTCTTGTCAAAAATAGGTTGAGAGTTTCAAATCTCTGCTTTGATGTTCCCAAAATCTCCCTATCACCTAGTCTCTGAATTAAAGCTTCTCGTTAGCTCTTCAAAGATATATTTCGTGCTTATATCCTCTACTATGTGTGAACATTGACCTGTAGTGATAATCTCCTTTGTTATATGTGAGTATAGACCTGGAGCTCTCATAAGCACATTCTGATGATCTTCTCTATTATACGTAAGTATAGACCTAAAGCTCTCATCAGCAAGTTCAGATGGTCATCTCTTCTATTATACGTAAGTATAGACCCGGAGCTCTCATCATCGGTTCCCCAAATAAAGGCATAGTGATTCTTAAATTAAGATCGTTGTTGAAAACTCTAAAGAAAAATCAAGCTGAGTTAATCATATTCCTCAATAAACCATGATGACAAGATAAGTACTTTGCCAAATGTCTGTGGGGACCAAGTCATTAAAGTTTCTAAAATTAAACCAAAACAAGATAAAGACAGCTGCAGATTACACGTTGAAAAGAATAAGACATGGGCTTAAAAGGATAAACATATCAGCAATCTATCCAATCTGTGACTCTCTAGAATAATTTCTTGAAAAATAAATGTCTATATCCTTTTATTTTAATTTTTCTCTTATTTCTTATTTTAATATTATTTTATTTTTATCTTCTATTATTCTTATTTTGTTTGTGTTGGTATTATGGGGTGAAGAAGTTTTTCATGAAATTTTTTTTGTAAATATAAGATTTTTTATTTTTTTTTATTTTTTTTATTTTTTTAAAAATATATAAAAAAATTTCAAAAATAAAAAATAAAAAATAAATAAATAATTTTAATTTTTTTTCTAAGTGTTAGGTTCCAGCGAAACTAAGTTTCTCTGGTTGTTTCGCTGAGCGAATCTATAGATTCGCCGGCAAACTCGCTCTATACTGGGATATATGACTTCATCTGTGATGCCGAGCGAAACTATAGTTTCGCTGCCAGTGAAACTAGTGTCTATATAATGCACAGTGTGAAATTAGCTTCACACACTTATTGGCGAAAGTAAACCCTAGTTTCTCTGTGCATTCACACCCTTTTTCTTCTAAATCGATTTCCGTAGCGATTATATGTTTCTAAGTGCTTAGGTAGGTGTTTCGAACCTGTTCTTATGCATTAATTGAGGTTTTAAACATTGGACCTTAGTTTTAGGTTGATTCGCTGGGTCGGTAGTTTTGAAAATTCGTTCAGCGAAACTGCGAAACTAACCAGCGAATCTGAACGAAAGTTCAAGCATTCCGAGCGAAACTGTCCAGTCATGCTATTCAAGCGTACTTGACAGTTTCGCCGGGATAGTTGCAGCGAAACTATAGATTCGCTAAGGCACATGATTCTGTGTCTGAGTCTCAGCGAACTTACAATTTCTCTACTGTAAAAACTATAATTTCGTCCTCAGCGAAACTATAAAATCGCTCAGGCACATGAGTTTGTGACTGTGCCACAGCGAATCTATACTTTCGCTTGAACGAAATTACAGTTTAAACAACAGCGAAACTGATAATATGTGCCTCTAGCGAAACTACAGTTTCACTGGCGAAACTGTTGAACTTTCTGCATTTTTCTTGTACTTTGTTTATATATTGTTTATTCATACCTCAATGTTTTAACTAACCTATTTTTGTTTAATTTTCAGTTATGATGGCAAATCTAAAGTTTGAGGAGAGAACAAACATTGTTGCATTATTGGATGATAGCAACCCGAAGACCATTGGCTTTAGAGATTGCATTAAGTGGCTGAAGCAGTCTCCAATCAGTTATGCTATATCACACATGCCCACGATCTATGATCTTCATGTAAGGGATTTTTGGAGAACGGCAGAGTATGACCTTAGGTCTAATCCGCATCGGATTACTGCTAGAGTCCTTGAGCATGACTTTGTTATTACTGTTGAGACTGTGGCAAGGGTATTAAAGCTGGAGGAAGATTGTGGGGATGAGGTGATAATGTCTAATGCAGAAGTATTAAATGCATTTAGAAGCATTGGGTATGAGGGACCCTCTTTTGGCTCAAAGAAAGAAATCAAGAAGTCCCTCCTATCTAAGGAGTGGAGATACATTGCCCACGTATTTATTATGTACCTTGATCATAGAAAAGGAGGGCCGGATGGTTTAAATCAGCACTGGGCAAAGGCTATGATTGTATGTTGCAGGGGACAGAAAGCCAATATTGCTAAGTTGATCTTTGATTGCATGACTGAAGATATATTGGCATTAAAAAAGGATAAGTGGTTGCTATATCCAAGGTTTGTACAGATGCTGATCAATGATTTGAAACCAGATCTGTCTAGACATGGAGAAATTAAAAGACTGGTGTAAATGAATACAAGAATATTTGCAGATTGCTCAGCAGTGAGACAAGACTTTAGCGGGAAGATAACATATCTTTTGGAAAATATGTACTCTGCTGAGAAATGGAGTTACATCAAGAGATTGATTGAAAATGAAAATAAAAATGCTGAAGAGAACAGGGAAAAGCAGAATGAAGCAATAAAGAAAAGAAAAAGGTATGCAAAGGAGAAAGAGTATGATTTTGAAGCATAAATTAATGAAGTTGAGGAGGAATTAAGAACTCAAAGGGAGAGGAGGACTAAAAAGAAAGATGATCAAAGTGAACCTGCCAATGTTATTAAAAGAAGAACTAAGCACAAATAGCAAACCTTTTCTGAAGCCCCTGAAAGAAGGGATGCAAGGTCAGAGCTAGATCAATATGTTATTTGAAACTTGAATACATCATTAGAAAATGAATTGGGGATGATTAAGACAAAGCTGGTGAATCAAGAATTAATAGAGCAGGAGAAAGATAAAGAAATGGTGAGCATGAAGAAAATGATGATAGATCAACAAGCCTTAATCAAAAGATTACTCAAGAAGGTAAATAAGCTAAAAGCCAATGCTGGTATGCCCAACCAGTTAACTCAAGCTGAGATAGATGATCTTACAGATACTTCTAAGTATTCCTTTTGAAAGTGGGGAGTTCAACTGGGATTGGAGGAGACACAAGTGGAGCTAGAGTTGATGCAAGTGATGCTGGTGTTGGTAGAACGGGTGCTAGTGGCAGTAGTGAAGGTTGTCCTGATGTTGAAGTGGATGATATTGTTGGATCTGGAGTTGAGAAAGGAAGTGATACAGGAGGGGTTGAAGGAGATGAGGCAAGGGTTGTAGAAGTAGTGTTTATAGATTTGGGGCTTCATATACAAACTGATTTGACTGGTGATGAGGTTTTTAGAGAAGAAGCAGACGGAGCAGGAAAGAAAGGAGCTAAGTTGAATCTGATAGATGAAGAAGAGGAGTATGAGGAACAGTTGGTTGACTATGACTCTGAGCCTGAATTCTATGAAATAGATGAGCGTCCAATGACTTATATGGCTCAGATGAGTTCTATTGAAGGAGATGTGTTTGAATTAAACAAGGAGGATTGGTTTTCTAAGGAGACAGAACAAGAACAACTGACTCCATTATTTCAAAACATAAGTGAACCAAGTAGGAAGAAATCTGATAAGAAGATAATTAGTTGGAAATATAATCATGAATTGAAAATGTTTATGACTAAAAGAAGAGGAGGGGAAATCTCATATTTACATAAAAGGAAGGCATTCAAGGCCTTGCCGAGATGGGATTTGAGAAGGTTGGCTGAGATTCCCTTGATAGATTCAAGCCTAAGTGAGAGGGCAATAGTGCTAGAGAATGAGATACGAAAGGGGCTTAAGGACAACTTTGAGGCATTTGGGTACATGAAAACTGAGAGGAGAAGATCAAAGAAAGACTTGGATTGGGCTACTAGCAAGGGCAAGATTGTGCTGAAGCTCAAGCCGGCCAAAATTGTTAATAGAGTAAGAGTGCCCAATTCACTTCCCCAAGATTACAAAAGTTTGAGAAGTGGTTTTATGACAATAATACGGGGGAAGTTGTGATCAGACTAAAAGGTAGAGAAGAAATTAAATTGTTTGATCCTATGGAAGTATTCTCCTTCTATGATGAAGATTTGGTGATTTTATGTGAGAACCATATTAAAGAATGAGCCAGAGCTGAAACTAGAAATGAAGCTAGCCTTTTCATGAGGGTAGCTAACAAGGCTCGCGGTGTAAGGGCTGAGGTCAGGGAGCTTACCGAGAAAATACTTCAAGCTGATGAGTTAAGGATGGATGTGCAGGAGCTAACAAGAAAATTTGAAAAGGCCAGTGCAAGGGGAGTGGAGGAGAGTACAGCTGGAGCTGATCAGGAAACTTCAGATAAAGCTGCTGAGGAAGTGGAAGATGAAGGAGAAGATCAAGGGTGAGGTCCAACCTAGAGGGAGTATTGATGATTTAGTATAGGTTGGACTCACCATAGGTGTTAGGATCATTTTGTCTTTTATGTAATAGGATGAATGTTAGCTTATTTCTATGTATTTTGTATTTGTTTAGTTTCTCTGACCCAGCTCGTAGTCAGCTGTCCTAGGTCACCCTGCGAAACTGTCTTTCGCTGCTGGGTGAATCTAGTGTCAGTGAAACTAACACTGCTTATATATTGTAATGTTCTATCATTGTAAGCAAGTCTTGCAAAACCCTAATACTGAATTATTATTGTTGCAACTCTATGTTGTCGGCTGGAAGCCTATTGTTATTACTTTTGAGCCTTTGTTTAGTGTTTATTGAATAGATTCAAACCTTATCCATTATGTTATGTGAGTATTGTGTTGATTCAGTGGGATTTCTTAGTTTATTCATCAATTGCACTGTTATATCGATCACGAGGACCAACAATAATTATTATTATTTATTGATTCATTTATAATTTGATGTTATTATAGGATTTTTAGAAGTTAAATAAAATATTTTTAATATATAAGTTTAAAAATACCACATTTCACCTTTTAATTTATTTATTATTTTAAATATATAAGTATTGTGTTACGAAGCAAATGACGAGTACATGAAGAACCAGATGGAGTTGATGGGTAATGAAGCGATATACGTCTATATGTTGATGGATCACCTAGTCACGGGTAAAGCGCTAGATTCTAGCTCAGATTTCAATCAAACATGTATGTTATACAAGCAGTTCATGACTAATTAGTTTTATTTTTAGTGTTGTTTACCTCGTCCCGTTTTGGTTAAATTTTCATGTTTAGTTTAATTGGTGATGTGATGTGTGGTAGTTAGGTGTGTCCTTTATCTTAAAATGAAGATGTTATTGTTATGCTTAAATATAATAACATTTACTTATTATGTTACATTTTAATTATTTGTTTTACATCGGAAAAAAACTACGAAAAAATACAATTTAATAAAAACAACGCTACCACAAAATCAGAATTTATTCTAAATCTGAAAGATGGCACAGAAATTAGGACCATATTACATTGTAAGCATAACATACAATTCATCTACCATAAAACGTTAGATTCTCAGACAAACTTCTTGTGAATTTGATTCTTGTCACACTAATAACTTGTTTTGAACTGGCTTACATAACAACATACAAATTATCAACCCAAAATCTGAATTAATATGACCACCGTTATGAGGTCACACGCTTTCTCCACACTAGTAATTCAAAAATCTCCTCTTGTCCATAATGTTGCCAATATGATATATGTTGTGGAAAACATATAAAGTAAGATTCAAACTGATCAAAAATTTTGTAAATGTTATAAGGAATGCAGAAAGAATCACCACAAGTATTTGGACAACATTCATACGGGAAGAATATATGAATTTGTAATGTCAACAACAAATCTGAAAAAGGTACCGGTTCTCATCGTCATCATTATAGGTATTTACACTTGCAGATAATAAAACAGTTACAAAATGAACTTATCAAATGGAGGTTATAAAAAGTTTATACCATATCCAACTCCCATAATGAAGGATATACTTCGCTCATCCCATCGTTGTATTGGTAAGCATCGACGGACCCTTGAAATATCAAGTCGAAAAATTGAGACGGATATAGTCCAGCGATCATGGCTAGGCAACTCCCGTGTTCTTGTTATATAATCTAATAGCCAGGCGAGCAATCTGTTTGTCCAAGCCCGAACGTGCTATAAATAAATGTTTTATTACTAGTTATTTTATGAATGTGTATATCATTTAAAATCTTACCATCATTCGTATATAACTGTTTTCACGATACCTAACCAAGGTGCCTAAAAATCTTCATCAAGTGGTGTAACACCCATATAAGCCACCCTACAAAATGGGACATCTCCGTTGTGGAAGAAATTGACAAGACCAGTTTTGAGCAGTTTGAAGATGCCACCTATGGTTATGAATGGGAGCGGGAACATTATCACCTATGCCGATCGTATCAAGCGATGCCTCGTTATGACGTATTTCGTTTCCTCTGCATCTTCGGTTTCTTCTACTGATTCTACTGTTAGATGTCATGTTATATGATTTTCAAGGTTGAAAACAATTTACTCTTTATAACACGTTGGAATATTTCATGGGTGGTTTGTGTTTGTGATGGGTGTGTCGTGGATGCATCAAACAAAAATAGCAAAAGCTTAATGAAAAATGGAGCCTGTTAAGTGGACGTTACCCGCATCCGTGATTGGCATTCATGGGACTTGCCAACTCAGCCAACGTACAAGAGCTAAGTGAGTTGGCTGCCACATAGGTGCTGGACGATCTTTGTTTATGGGCGACTGGTCTTCAACAAAGATTACAAATCTAAGGTTCAGTCACAAATGTATTTTTAGTGACAAAACACTTATAAATGAATTAAACCGCCGCCACCTCAATGACCACCGATCATCCCCCCTACATACCTCCGAGAACCGACAGTTGCCGTCCAGCGTGTCTAAAACCGACGTGGTTCAGCGACGACGGTCAGTAGTCGGCCGCAGGCGCAGTTGGTGGAGACGGACGTTTGTAGGCGGGTGCAATTAGTGGCGATTGTCGATTGTCGACAACGGTTATGCATGATCGGTTGTCAGCGGGTTTGGGTTGTCGAGGGGGCAGGGCGATAAGCGAGCAGTGAGGCGGGCGTCAAACGAACAGTTTTGGGTGATCAACGGAAATCGGATGGCAAGAGCGACCGTAGTAGAAGGTGGCGTTCGTCGGCGGCAGCGGTCGGAGGTGGCATTCGTCGACGGTCAGGGGTGGCGGCGGGCGGCGGTCAACGGTCGTGCCGTTGGCATCGGGGTCGGGGGCGGGCGGCGGCGGTCGGGGGCTTTGGCGGGGGTCGGGGGAATTTGAAATCCTTTAAATTTGGATGGATTTTGAAATCCTTCATTTGAAGGAATTAATTTCAATTCCAATTACTTTCGCAACCAAACACGTTAATAATGGAATTCAAATTCTAATTCCAACGAATTCCTATCAACCAAACCATAGTCACATGGATCGCGGTACGTTCCGGTACGCGGTACGGAAACGGGTACGCGATTCGTCAATTTATAAAATTCGGTACGCGGGGGGGGGGGGGGGGTAGGTTCATTCGGAACGCTAATCCGGTACGCGGTACGGTGTACCATATAGTGCGGTACACCGTATCCTATATTATATTTTTTAAAGATAATAAGTGAATTACATATTAAGATAACACATTTTATAAGCATATTAAAAAACTTCCATAACCAAACGATTCAAAACTTCAAAATAGATAGTTCATAATATGAATAACCAAAAAACATCTCATAATCATAATTCATAAAACAATAAATTCATAAAACTAGTCAAGCCTAATTCTTTTTCCCTTTGAGTAGTCATTCTCTTCTTCTTCTTCAAGATCTTCATACCTTGTACTAGGCCCTTCCAAGTAATCATTTTCTGGATTCATATCCCATTTTTTTGTTGGCCCTTTGTTGTAACTTTCTGAGAATCAAGATTGAAGACGAATGTTAGAATGTATAAACACTAACTTGTCTGCCTTTTTAGTATTTAAACGATTTCTCTTCACACTATGTATATACGAGTAAGTGCTCCAGTTTTTTTCCGCTGATGAGCTACTAATAGGCTGTGAAAGAACTTTAATAGCAACTTCAGCTAATTCTTGTGTTTCCGAGCCATAACTGGACCACCAATCAATCGCATCCATGGTGACAGCATCGACTTGAGCTGCTTCCATTGAATATAATCCCTTCTTCATATGAAACCTTGCGAATTGCTCTCTCAACATTTTCTCTTCTGTCGGACTTTCTGCTATTTTTTTGAACGCTTCCATAACCCCTTGAACCACTTCTTTGTCTTGATTTGGAGCCTTCCTAGAAACTCCACCCGGTGCTAACATACGAAGGTAGTTAGTATCATAAAATCTTGGTGACAATGCAAATCCCAAACAGTGTAACGGGATCGTCATCTTTTCCCACCTACCTTGCATAATGGAGTGTAGTTGAGGGTAATATGATGCATACTTACTTTGCAACATAACATCTTTAATTTCTCCTAACATGTTATCCATCTTTTCATAAATTTCTCCCATTTTTGAACCTTCGCCATCACAAAACTTGATCATCAAGTATATAGGTTTAGTAATACTTAAAATAGTCTCAACATCATCCCAAAAATCTTCGCTTCTAATTGTGTCAACAACCATTGACCCGATTGTTCTTGTGTTTTCATCACCGTGTTTTACCCAATCTCTCCAAGAATTTAAGGAAATGGTTGTACCGAGTGCTTCTCTACATCTCATTATCCTTTCCAATAAAATATAGTGAGACGCGAATCTTGTTTTCGCCACTTTTAACAGTTCAAGCTTCGAATTCTCTCTAAAAATTGACAAAGCCTGACCATGATTGATAAAGTATTTCACAATCACTTTGCCCCTTTTATATGTGGTCATCATCCAATCAAACTCTTTTCCAAGATCTTTAAAAACCAAATTTAATGTAACAGAACAAGGAGACCAAAAAATGTGTCTATGTACCTTTTCTATCTCTTTTCCAGCTGCCTTGCAATTCGCAGCGTTGTCGGTAACCACTTGTAGGACATTGCTTGGTCCTACGGTTTCAATAGCCCCAAGTAAGTAGTTAGCTATCGCTACCCCGGTTTTATCCAAACCAGAAAAATCCTCTGCATACATAAACATTGCTCCTCGACTGTTTACTGCAATAACATTAATCAACGGTTTGTGCTTAATGTTAGACCATCCATCAGATACAATGGAAACGCCTTGTGAATACCACGTGTCCTTGACAGGAGTTAAGTCCTTTTCAACATCTCTGAAACATTCATCCAGCAATACCGTTCTTGCTCTTTCACTAGACGGGGGTTTATATCCTGCAGGTGCTTTGTTGATTGCACTAACCATCTCCAAAAATTGAGGATTACGTAAGACATTAAATGGAATTCCATTAGCACACAATCCTCTCATAATTTTCATATCAACCTGATTTCTTTCCATGACACCAAAACTTTTTTCAAGGGGATTTTTGGAACACTTCTGTTTAGTACTACTAGTAAATAACGAATTTTTTAAAGACTTTGAAACACCTACCTTTTCAGCCAGCTTTACTCTCTTCAAGAGTTTCTCATATTTTTCACGATCTTTTAGTAAAGCAGGACACCGTTTAATGTCCGTTTTCTTTCCCGGTGGAGCACCAAAAAAGTGAGCATGAATGCGTGTATACGAGCTACTAGATTTCTGACCGCAATGCTTGCAAACCCAGACTTTTGAACCCCCTGCATTCTTGCTTTTACCAGCACCTACAAACTCAACTTCTTGCAACAATGGTTTGTCATCAATCGGCTGCTTTAGCTGCTGAACTTCAGAACTCTGTTGCGTGAGATCGTCATCGTGATCATCCACTTCAAATTCTGCATCGCTAAGAACTTGCACATCTGAATTCTCATAAGTTTCTTGCCTTGATGTTGAAGTTGAACCACCCTTACCAAAAGCCATTCTCAGAATTATCAGAAGTTTCTTGCGGTCTTGCTGTATCGCTAAAAGTCCTAGTGTCCTACTGTGAATTGAATCAATTGATATTGAAGATTTATGTGAATCTGTGATTGTGTGAATTTATATTGAAAGCAACGATTTGGTTCCAAAATCAACGAACAGTCATTGCCTTTTCGATTAATTAATAAAATGGAAAGTTTAAACATTGCCTTTTCGATTCCGATTCGCGTATCCAATTGATCGAAATCACGAACCTTTGCGATGTGGTTCACGAATCGCTTCGCAGCGATTCGCGAATCGGAGTATAGGGGTTCAATTTCCATTGAAAACGAAATTCGCCTATTACACCGAACTGGATCACGAATCGGAAGGCGATTGTACGCGAATGTACCCGAATCCTGTTCGCGCGATCCGGTTCGCGGTTCGTGGGGTGGGGGAGCGAATCCTGTGACTATGAACCAAACACAATGGCGAATTCAGATTCCAATTCCATCAAACTCCATTAAATTTCGGCATACCAAATGCCCCCTAAGTCTTATCCTTTAATGCTTCAACCTTGCTTCTAGACTTGGAGGAAGATTAACAAGTTGGAATGCCTCAACTTTATGAATCAGGCGAAGGAGACTGCTAAGGATAAAACGAGAGAACTTAACCCAAAAGACTAGTCTGATAGGTTAGAAAACCCATTTGGTATATAATCCCTTCACCAGTTGACCATATAAAAAAGTCTCATACCTTGAAATGGTTTACTCTATAAAAACTGCTCGTAAAATTCCCATATATTACCTTTCTATTTTTCATGCCCTTTGCAGGTTTTAATTCGCTTGAACAAAACTGTAGACGCTTTTGAACTGTAGACGCTTTTGTTTAGGATGTGGACTTGGAGAACAAGTTAGATTCGGTGGCTTGGGATTGTTGTTGGCATCAAAGTCTCAAGGTGGGCTGGGAACTGATTGGATTCAAGCAGCTAACATTGCCTTACTCTGCAAGTGGATTTGGAGATTTAAACATCTGCCGAACTCGCTTAGACCATAATTAACTTTGCTTTGTAGCATGATGATGTATTAATGGCCCTTGGCAATTTGGCATAACATCAATAAAGCTTGGAAGAAGTTGGGTGATATGGGTATTGACCATCTCAATTCACAGCAGAGAAATTTTAATTGCATTAGTTTTTCCATCAAGGAGATAAGGTCGTTTAACGTATAGAGTCTATCATCTTGCCGTCCAACAATCCAAGTTCTATTGGCCAAGATGGGTCTCGATCAAGATAAACTTTTTTTTGTTGGCGAGTCCTGATTGATCGAATTCCATCAAAATCAGCTTTGGCAGGCAATGTGTGGGAAAATGTCTTTCAGATGGAGTAAGTTGTCGTTGAGGAGGGCTGATAAGGTCCAAGACTTGCTCCAACTTCATACCTCTTGGCTTTACACGGATGGAATGATAAAGTTGTACTATGGTATTATTCTCTTCGGTTTACTGTGAATTTGGAAGGCTAGAAATGATAAATGTTTTAAGAATAAACATCTAATAGAGACTTTGGGAGAAATACAAGCATCCTCCTTATGGATTAAAATTAGAGGCATGATTGAAGAGTTGGAAATGGAAATTAGCATTCAAGTTCTAACAAATTTTACAAATCCCACATTAAAAAATAATATTTAGATTCTAAATCCCATAGATTTTACAACAAAATGATCCATTTAAATCCTTTTATTCATGTTCTAAAGATTATATACGCTAGAACATGCACGCTACTCACCCATTAGTCACTACTATTAGAATCTACATATGAATACACTAAACTATGAATTAAATCCACTAAACATCTATTAAAATTTATAGTGTACTTACTAATCTACTAGCACATACACTAAACTATAAATATAAAAAGGAGAAAGAACTAAAGTTTTCATCATCTAAAATAGTGTATTTACTAAAACGTGTGAGATAGTCATCAAAGCATGAATCAAAATTATCATCTGCCAACATGTTACCTCACGAATTTTCTATGATTAATCTCTCTTAATTATAACACTATTTGATTTTTATTCAAATTGGTTTCACTTGATAAAAGACACCGCATAGCTTCTTTCCCATCTTGTAGATTCTACAGGGGCCATAGATTACAAAAACGAATTGAAATTATTTGAGACAGTATTGAATGTATACATTAGTAAACTCAAGACAGCTAGTTACTAGCAACAGGTCAGTCAACATAAAATAAAAAATAAAGACTATCTGAGCTATCGGTACTCGTAAACATAAATATAAACGTCTATAATTCTAGCATAATTTGTTACAACATCTTGTCTATAGAACATTTGCACTTGTAGCTTTTATCAGACTGCTATTCGACTTAGAAGACTCATCATCATTTATCACGAACTTCCCTTTTCTCAGGTCTCCTCCTCAGTCTAAAATGGAATCTCATCCCTAAGTTCAAGTTCAAGTTCACAAAAATCATTACATCATTCCCATAACAAAACACTGACAAATCTTATAAGAACACATACCAGTAGACCTTCTGGACAAAAACTTCAGTATCTCGTCGATAATTATTACCTACATCATTATCAAAAGTAAAGCATTACTCATGTGCAAACAAATGTTACAGTTACATTCTTAGTTTTATATATATCTGTCTGCAGAAATTGAATAAACATTAGTAAAATGAAACGACTTACAGGAAACGATAAATACAAGACAGTGACCCATTCATCCCATGATAATGGCACCACCTGCAATGGAGAAATCAATGTTCCATTCCCATACCAAACAAAAAAATATATTATTATGAAATGAATAATAATAATAAAAGATAAGAGTAGAAACTTACAGAAAAAAGAACGGAAAGGGGTCGCACGTACAAAATAAGGCAGTGAAGTAACATGGTCAATCCAATAGAACCAACAAGCCATAAATTACTCCAAGGAGGTATAACACTGAAAAATGCAACTTATTAACTACTGAAAATCCTAAAACTTTTATCCTAATAGAAATGGGAAAAAAAGAATAATAATTATACTCACACTAGGGACTGATTTTCACTGAGATTATTCAAAGCATTGAACATTTCAACAACTACAAGTACCGTCATTGCCACTGTTGAGGGGTGTCGATCGGTGAATATACTGCAAGGATATAAAGTCTCACGTGTCCAACAACTGTCGAAATTCATCTGCACCAAACAGAGATCAATCAGGAACATGCATTTAAGATTCTTGCAGTTGCAGATGATAAGAAAGATTAAAGATTACAAGTTCGCTATATGGTATCTTTGGACCGGTGTTGGAATAAATAAACCACCATATGAAACCCGCCACAGTTGCAAGTCCAACATAAGCTGCAGTAACAATCCAATTTATTTATTTATTCCACATTGCAAATAATGAATAAAACTCATGACTACCTCCAATCACTAAATAACGAAAGAATAGCCACCCAGTCACAACAGCTTCATTAACCTGTGGTCCAAAGGTTAACATTGACATGATGAATGGAGAATTTTAAAGGTAAGATGTGATAAAAATATATATATTCAGATGTGAGTCTCTATGATTTTGGAAGGCCTTGCCATATAATGGAGTAAGAATGTAAGATATGATTCATAAAAAAATTATTTAATGAAAAGAATACCTTTCGAGGTTTAGCCTTCATAACATCTGAATCCTGCTTATTGAAACCAATAGCTGTGGCTGGTAATCCATCGGTAACCAAATTTACCCATAGAAGTTGCACCTGGAAAACGGTTAATCATGTCAAAATATTTTTGGTATGTGTCTATCCAGGCTAGATTTAGGAATGGTCATTTAGATTCATTTTTGTTTCCATCTTATTTTACCATGAAGAGACTATAAATCTTGGTTTTCTTGTATTTTAATTGTTCAAATATTTTATAAAAGATTGGGAATATAGTTAATATATCAAAAGTGACTAGGGATTAGAATTACTAAAAAAAAGTTTCTTCAGTTGCATTATTGAGAAAAAGTTTTCATATTGACAATCGGAAAATATAACATGTCCACTACTCATTTTTCATAACTTTTCTAATTTCTACTTCCCTCTTTGAGATATACAGAAACAATAGCTGTCATCCTTTAAAAGTGGCAATAATAATACAAAGAAAAAGTTATATAAAAAAATTTTCATGTGAAGAATCTATATGGTATTATAAGATTTCAACTGTACAGTCTTTTTTCTTTAAGAGAAAATTGTAAAAAGGATGGATCAATAATGTAACAATATCAAAGAACAGAGATTAGAAGCAGCTTACAGGAACAAGGGTGTCAGGTATTCCTAGTACAGCTGCAACAAAGATACAAACCACTTCTCCTATGTTTGAAGAAATCATATATCTTATGAATTGCTTTGTGTTATTGTATATAGCTCTGCCCTCTGCAACAGCCTGTAGGAAACAGTGGAAAATTTAACAGGACATTAGTCCGGGCGTATAAACTTAAAAATCTTTTTGCTTATTATTAGAAAAGTTGCTACAAATGATAAGACAATTGACAAGCAAGAAGCTTACTGCAACAATAGTAGCAAAATTATCATCAGCCAGAACCATGTCTGAAGCACTCTGATACAATAACCCAGTCAGAGAAATGTTAGTTACTATAGTTTTTGCTCAGAAAAGGGGGCAATAACATCATTGCAACACAAATATGCTAATATTGAGCTACAGAATTGGAATAAATTAAGAACTCATTCAAAATCATGAAATCCTAATTAGAATAGAAATTGATTTATTTGATAGGAGAAGCACATGGATTTGTCATTTTTTATTATCGTACATGGAAATGAATAAAAGGGCTTAGATGAAGATACGTAAAAGATATCCACCCCAAAAGCAAATTTCTTTTGTGGTTTCAACTTTGAAAGAATTTCGTAGCACATCGGTCAATTACAACACACAGGTTAAGAATACTGAGGTAGGTAGATGACATGGTTTCAAATTAGTGCCATAACCTTTTGCCAGTTGTAACTAACTCCCATTTATCAAGTTAAATTGCTTATCCTACAATATGTAACATATTTTTTTAAATCTTAACTATTTGTTACAAAATAGCTCCTAGATTTTCATGCAGGTCAAACCAATTGATTACATAGCAAACTTCACAGTTCTTTCGATGGACAGATCAGATTCCCATGAGTCCTCATAATAAAACAATAAATCTCAAACACCATTTTGAAGTCCCTCAGTTTTATTCACAAGCAATTGGACCTCATTAAAATACAAGAAGTCTAGAACAAAGAACTAGTGGGTCAGCCTGACCTAACCCAAACCAATGTAAACCAGTTACAAAATGACCTGTTTTGACCCAAACCCATTTTGACCCGTTACCTTGGCAACTGCTGTTCCTGATCCCATGGCGATTCCTATATCTGCCTTCTTTAATGCGGGTGCATCATTCACCCCATCTCCAGTCATGGCAACCTACAAAGGAAATCTAGGATCATTTGTGCAACAATAAAAAATAGAAAGTCTAATAGAGTAATAGTAGGGTAATACAATTAAAAATTCATGGACTTACCACTTCATTTTGGTGTTGCAGTGCTTCCACCAACATCTTTTTGTGAGATGGCTCAACCCTGAAGTTTCAATGTTAAGAAGAATGCACTAATTCATGTATATGGGGAAAACATTTAGTAATGGAAAAATATATTGTATTGAGTTGGATAGTATATAGATGCTTACTTGTACTCTACAAGTCCTAATGCATATTTTTGAATTTAGTTAAGTTTAAAAAAATAAAAAGGAGAAAAAAAGAAATTTTAGATAACTTTCATGAGATAAATCATAAATCCGTTACAAGAAATTAATCCAAGGGTATAATAGTCAGTCACTTCACACAAAATCTATACCTGGTAAAAAGTGTCATCTGTTGCAGAGCGGTTGTCTTTTCGGAAGCTGGAAGCTCTTCAAACTCGGAAGCAGTGAATGAGCGACCCCCAAAATCTTCCAAGTGATCAAAAGCACCAATTTTTCGGCACAGTGATTCTGCAGTAGTCTGGAAGTTCCATCTCCCATTACAGTTATAATCACTTCACAATTCTGAGAACAAAAAAGTAATTTGGTTACCTTGTTATCCCCAGTCACAACCATAACACGTATGCCAGCTGTCATGCATGCAAGGATAGCATTCCTTACTTCCTCTCTTGGTGGATCAAGCATTCCAACCTATAAATATCAGAGGGTGAGATAAACCATATAAGCAACCGCAAAGGAATCGGTTTAATGAAAAAAGATATTTAGAAGCAAACCAAAAATACAAATACACCATCAAACATAAGACAATAGAAACAACAGCAGATCATCAATTTTAGTTCGAACATTCAAATATTCAATACAACAGTTCACATATTTGTTTCTTTTTATCTTTTTCAAAGCGATTCTCAATTTTCTCAGAACATTGATTGTTATTTTGTTTCTATTTTCAATAAATAATTGATGGTTATTTAGAAACTACATGTTTCTGCTATTATTTCTTATTCGAACAAAACACCACTCAAGATAGATAAACACCTATTGTGATGAAGAATCATCTTTTGTAAAAGAAGAAAGAAAACGCTAAACTATGATCACAGATTGTGATAAAAATTTGACTACGCAACAATTATTGTTCTGGAAAGAAAGCATACCAACCCAATAAATGTAAGGTCTTTTTCGTCATCTAAGGAAATATTCTGATGACCTGGGGGCATCCTTTTTAAAGCAAGTGCAAGACATCTTAAGGTATCTTTTCCGGCGAAGCTGAAACACAATGAATATAACTTAGACATAAGGATTAGAAAAGCATTCTCTGTGGCATTGATGATTTAAAATAATGACTAAAAGGGAGCATAAACAGATAGCTTAATGCTTTAACGTGGGCATGCAACTTTCCTAGATATTTCTTATATGTTTAACTTTTAACACATTTAGTCCAGTAGAAAACATATAAAAGAAAATTAGTGAACCTAGCAAATCTTGATTCAAGCTCGGCCCTAACATTTGCAGTTAGAGGAACAGTAGAACCATCATCATTGCAAAGAATACTTGTGCATTTAGAAAGTATACTCTCTGGAGCACCTTTGGAGAACATAATCTCAATCTGTTTTCGACTACAAAGAACACTCATCATCTTGCGATCACGAGAAAATTCCAAAAGAGATATCTGCATGCATTAAACTTCCAAGCACATATTAATAAATAATATGGTACACATAATTCCGCAACCTAAGAATACAATACATAAGAAGTGAACATCACAAAAAATCTAAACCTTCTTGAACTGGTTCTCCCAATAATGATTACAGTAAGATGCCCGTTCATGCTTGGTCAACATATTCAGAGCAGAAGGCATAGAGTCAAAACCAGGAAGACCAACCTAATAACATCGATCAAACAAAGTCAGATATAAGAAAAATAACTGCCAGCCAATTGGTATCTTAGATATTGAGTCAACCTTTTCTGCTAGTATTCGAAGAGCAACTTCTGTTGACTCGCCAATTTTTTCATAATTTTTCTTGTCAGGATTGTATTGAATGACTGACTCATTGCATAGAGCAGAACACATTGCAATGTGAAGGAGACAAGGAAATTGAGCGGGAAAATCAAGCTGCAAAAGTTCATAAAAAACTATGATATTAATATCATAGTTAATACAAGTATTGTTTATGTATTATTATCAAAAAAAAAATTCTGAGAAGGCAGAGGAAAGTTAAGTAAGAAAAAAGAAAAATAAATTAAAAACAGGAAGTGCATTTTTCAAAGAACGTTGTTACCTGCTGTCCCATGCCATCATAAATAGAACCTTCTGGTGCATAGGTTGTACCACTAACACTATACTCTGTGACTGCAACTCCATGGCTGGCAGATTGAAGCACACAAATCTTGAAAATAAAAACAAAACAAAAAGAATCGGTACTTTTGCAATTTAATATTGTTACAGATGTTTGGAGGCATCTATTTGGCATGTTAATCATCAAAGAACAAAAAAAGCATGGACATCTCATATTATTCCAGAGGTTCAGGGATATTTGCGCATCGTCAAAAAGATCAAGTGATCAACAAAAGAAGAAGGTTTGGAGAAACAGATTACAAATAGAAATAGAACTCACCTTAGAAACTGACATCATATTAGTGGTGAGAGTACCAGTTTTGTCGCTGCAAATCACTGTTGTACATCCCAACGTCTCAACGGAAGGCAATGATCTCACAATGGCATTCAAACGAGCCATTCTTTTTGTTCCAAGAGCCAAACAACTATATATAGATATATACATACATATATATAATTAACAAAAATAATCAATAACTGTCTTTTTGTTCTAAGAGCCAAACAACTGTTAAGTACAGATCAAATAACTTAAACTTCTTGAGCTCACAATACAAATCCACTGGTCATAGCTGGTTAAGTTTACTGTATAATTGTATATGTATAAAAGCAAAGCACTCACGTTGTAACAACAGCTGGAAGACCTTCTGGAATTGCGGCAACAGCAAGGGCAACGGCAATCTAGTCAGATAAATTATTTTAGGTATTATGTTCAAAAGAAGCATTTGTAACAAGTTCTAAGAACCAAACAGGCTATGATGTTTTTTTGTAATTTGTGGATAATGAATTTCATACAAACTGGAGTAGAAATGATTATTTAATGGTAAAATAGAATCACCAAGTTACCCCACCTTTTAACCTAATTTGAGAGGCTTGTCCTCTCATCTAATAAGATTCCTAGCACTTTTCACTAAAATGTCTGTATTTGTCATCTTGTCTATTTATTTCTTGAATAATCAGAACTTGTGAAACACTCAAACATCTGATTACATGTGATTGGTACAGCTACAAGTACAAACAGCAAAAAGCACATCCAGATTATGTATCCTACAGTCCATTTTGTTACTTGCTGGGTGTCTGATTCTGATTACTTAATGTCACATCATAACTTCCAAAATGCACATGTAAACACCCACCTTAAATAGTTAGATTTGCCGGTATGTATTTCAATTGTTAGTAAGTTGTGCCAATGACCTGCCAGCTTGGTGCATTTGTGGTCATTAGTCGTCCATCTTAAATCATAATTAATTTGGTTTTTTGGCTAACAGATATTAAATGGAGAAGGCTTGGTCGCTATCAAACTTTTTCTCTCTCTAATTTAGACATATAGCAGCAACTCAAACCAAAGTGTTGACTAGTACAGAAACACAACCAGATGTGAAGTCCAAAACTTATTTTGGACATTATCAACCAAATTTTCCCAGAAAAGAACAAGAAACTATAACATAACAGACTAAATCCATGTAAACATAACTTGCTAACACATTAAATGGTAAAGAACATAGATGCAGATATTTACCTTGAAGTAGTGAACAGCACCTTGAAAAAAGCCTCCGTGTACAGGATCACGAAAATGACCGATATTAACAATCCACACTAATATACAAATACCAGCTATGACCTAAGAGGAGAGAAGTTTCAGCTTCGCATTTGAATGTATTTTAAAGAGTAAGTTAGATGATGATATGCAAAAGTATATTACAAGGCTTACTATTTGAATTTCAAGACGATGTTTTAACAATCATAATAAAATGTGTATATATTACTAAGAAACCTCCATATATGTTTCTCAAGGCGTCCCTTTGTAGTTCCTAGGGCTGAAAATTCTATTTTCCATTTCAAGTTCTTTTAAAGTTGTTGACTAAACCAGATGAAAGTAGAAGTGGCAATTTTTACCACTTATAAATGAATTATGTCTTATCTCTACAAGCAAAATTAGAAAAAATACTTAAAAACGAAACAGCTTGAATGTCGCCTATGCTTATAATGCATAAAGCATTTAAAATAATTTTAATCAAAAAATTTGATAATTATGGTGATCATATTTGTCATACTATTTATTTAAAAAAAAAAGGGAAAAATGTCACAACCTAACCTGACCCATACAAAATATTTTGACCTGACCCATTTTGACCCATACCAAAATTCCACCTCCATGGATGTATTGGATAGACAAAATGTATAGCTAACAGAACAAGCACAGAATGTCTTTAACCTTGGCCAAGAAAGTACCAAATTCATCAAGCTTCCTTTTGAGCGGTGTTGCTTCCTAGATCCAAATGCAACTAAATTTTAGTATCATACGATGCAACAAAAGAAGGCTTGGATATATATATATATATATATATATATATATATATATATATATATATAGGGGTGGGTTGGTGTGTATGGGTGGCTTTGACAAGAACCACTAAATATTTAAGAACTATTAGGAACTATTTTATTCACAGGTGAATATATTGTTTGTTGAACCATCAAAAATTATAGACTTATGAATACATATATTCACCGGTGAATTCACTGGCTGTTGAAATATCGAAACTTATAGACTCATGAATACACATATTCGCCGTTTGCCATCCAATATTGTAGTGTATTCATTAGTGTATACAAGTGAATAAAACGGTTCCTGAATATTTAGTCGTTCTCATTTGCACGTCACCGCTATGTATACAATACATTCACATACATAAATATACATGATATAAATCTTACGTCCTCAGTTTTCAACATAGAATCACGTATGCTACCCATTGCGGTATTAGAACCAACTCCAACCACAACGGCTCTTGCTCTACCAGCAACTACTACTGTTCCCTGCGCATGGCATCATCAATTCATCAATTCTCTCATAGAACAATAATATGTCATTAGCAATTTATTTATAAACTTTTGGGCTACCTATCATGAAATTGCATGTCAGAAAGCATGAGAAAAAGACAACTCAGAATATATTGAGCTAATAGAAAAGCATTTTCCTCTCAATTTACACCTCAATTATATATAAAAATTGTATCTTGTGTTGTCTATGGAAAAGAGCAGACTGTCAACTATGCGACAGGTACAGTTATAACTGTTTCAAACTCATACCGAAAAGAGGATGTTGGTTTTGTCTTGGTACACTGCATTAGTCGTTATCGTCGACTCGAGCTCTTTTTCCACAGAAGAACTCTCCCCTGTTTTCAAAGTTAGATAGGTATAAGGTTTACTAGTTTCTCTATAAACAAGCATGGTAAGAAAAATAATAAAAATGTTGTAGAAAGGGATGACAAGTGACTCACCCAAGAGACAAAGCAATATAGCAACAGAAGTTTTTAGAAAGTATATAGTAATGATAGTATTACTATTACAAAATACACTAGAATAAAATAAAAAAATAAAAGCGAGGTGTCTTTCAACATATGTTGTAACTAGAGTTGTCATTTTCATGTAAATAGCTGGCAATATGAGAAGTTCAAATAAAAAGTCAAAAGCAGGTAATTCCGAACTGAGTAACATTGGATGGTTTGACCCAAAACACTATTTGTTCAAAACTTTTTAAACAAATTAGGGCCTCAAATATGATTACAAAAAATATATATATTTTTTCAACAACAACTAAAAGTTTTGATAAACTGACTTTAAAAGGTTTTGTGCACTAAAAAGTCACTTTAGGTGACTTTTGACCCAATCTAAATGTTCAATTTGAAGCTAAATTTTATCCTATTGACCTGTTGGATATAGAAACATACATGAATTGACCCAATCATAGATAAATGGGTCAAAAATGCCACCTCTAATTTCATACCATCAAAAGGTTGCAAATGAAAAAGTTGCAGTCATTAGTCATTACTGTTTCTTTCAGCTAGGATTGTTACTAATTGATCATACCTTCTAACATACAAAAAATAGCAAATATTTTGAACAGGTTACCATTACCAACGATATTGAGCTAAATCAAGTAAGCTAAATCAAGTAATATAACTTAATAGACCAAGTTAAATTGAATAAAGGTACATCAATGATGATCAAGTTAATAATAGAAGACTTGAATTGGAGCACCACAAAAGAATTTCATTTCCTTGTTAACGATATCTTACAACAACGAATGACACATAAGACAATCAATAACAAAACCAGAGTGACAAGGCTGCTAAAAACTTAAGAAATCATTCAATGATAATCATCACAAAGTGGTAAAAGTAAAGAGCATACCTGTAAGAATTGCTTGATCAACACGTAGTTGATCACTTAATATCTCAACCATTCTCAGGTCTGCCGGAATTTTGCAACCAACTGTTCATTGCAGACCCCACAAGAAAAATATATGTACACATTATAAATTGATAGCATTGTGGATTTTGAAGGTACAGTTACTAGTTAAGCCTCCTTGAGGGTGAAAAATCAACCTACCACTAACTTCTACAATATCCCCTGGAACTAGCTCAGTTGCAGGAAGAATGGAGAAGCAACCTGTAAATGAAAGAAAATGATAAGAACTAAAACTAAAAGTAGAAGAAAATTGTGTGGTACATCATATAGATATGGTAGCAACGAATATTTTTACCATTACGCATGACTATGGCAACATCTGCTTGATAGGCACGCAATTCCTGCAACAAGTAGAAAAGGAAAAAAACCAAATTAGCTACAAAAACAACAAAAATAAACAAGTTATTCCAGATTAGATAAGGTACGCTAGTAACGCTAGCAAAAAAACCTTTCAAAAACCATAAAAGATATTAGCATATTATGGCCGAAAAGGTCCACAACAATTAGAGACTGAGAGTAACACACAAAAAACATCTAAATTAATGTAGATTTAGCTGATAAAATTCCATTTTTCTAATGATATGAAGTCATGCCATACAATCTCAACAAATTTTTATCTCAGAATTGACCTACGTCCTACCTCCAAAGCCTTTTCAGCATTTGTTTCTGTAATTACTCCTACAGCAGCATTTGCGGCCAATATCATTAGGATAACCTGGAAGCCAGTATGAGATAAAGTTATTTGTAAGCCATAAAGACTCAAAATGTTCAAAAAACAAAAAAAGAAACATGCTGAATATAAAGATATATGTGCAATAAAACTACCGTAAGTAGCATTCCGATTGTTACAACAAAAAACAAACATTTAAAAAATTAATGCTAACCATGCCATGCCTGGCTAATTTGCATTATATAGGGTTGAACTTACAGCCAAGTGAACCATCTACATATATTATAAATAAATATGCAAGTTTGTAAAATTTTAACAGAATGACAGAAGCAAAGGGCTTTCAACTGAGAAACAAAGTGGTGTTTGTTTTACACAGAATACTCATTATTAGTCCCAAATAAATGAAAAGCTCCAAGTGACTGGAGCTGGAGATAACATAATAACTAAGGACTGCCATAAAATATGATCTTTGAAGTCAAATCCACTCCAATTACATGACATTATCTTTAAAACATAATATTTACTGCAGGGTTTCATTTACAAACCAAGAATCAACAAAATAAGATAGTGTTGAGGTGTGAAGGCCTTCGGGCTTTTGGATGGAGTTATGGGCGTGGCCCATTGGAGCTTCTTGAAACCCTAATTTATCTTTATATATAGAACATGTCATTGTATTGTAATCTAGTCCCTTGAGCTTAATAAAATACCTAGTTGCAGAGAGTGGACGTAGGTCATCTTGACCGAACCACTATAAATTCTCGTGTTCTTATTGCTTTCGTGTGCGTACGTGTGTTTTGTGTTTATTTCCGCTGCGTAAAGATACCTAACAACTGGTATCAGAGCATCAGGCTCTTGAAGATTTCGTACGAAACACGCCGCCGTGTACCTAGGGTTTCTGCCGCCGCCTAGCGCCGCCGCCGCCGCAATCGCCTAGGCTTCTGCCGTCACCGTCGCGCCGCCTAGGGATTCTGCCGTCGCCGTCGCGCCTCCTAGGGTTTCTGCTGTCGCACGCCGTTGCCGCCTAGGGTTTTTGCCGTCGCCGCCGTCACCTAGGGTTTCAGCGCCGCCGCCTAGGGTTTTGGTTGGAAGTACAGGATCTGGTTTGTTTATCCTTTTGTTGACTGGTTATCAACTGTTCAGCGTGCCTGTTTCTTTTGATTTTCTCTGTTTTGCTATTATGGCTGAAGACGGGAAGACTATGATCGAAAAGTTCAATGGCACATTGGCACTGATTTTGGTTGGTGGAAAATGCAAATAGAAGCATTACTGTGTCAAAAGGATTTGGATATGGTACTGGAAAAGAAGCCGGAGAGTATGGAGAAAGTTGAAGAAGCAGTTTGGAATTCCAAGGACAAGAAAGCTAGAGCGGTTATTATGTTATCTTTGACGAAGAGCGTTGCTTTTAACATCATGAAAGAAACCACTGCAAGTAGTATGATGTTGGCTCTGTCAAATATGTATGAAAAGCCGTCTGCAGCTAACAAGGTGTTCTTGATGAGGGAACTGTTCATGACGAGAATGAAAGAGGGAAGCTCAGTCACCTCTCACATTAATGATCTGATGTCTATTCTTACCAGATTAGAATCAGTGGGAATAAAATTCGATAATGAGACTCGAGCTCTGGTGTTGCTATCTTCACTGCCTGATAGTTGGTCCGGGACTGTAACTGCTGTTACAAATTCTATGGGGGCTAACGAAATGACATTTGAAAAGATCCGAGACATTGTGATAGGTGAAGACACACGTCTGAAAAGTGCAAATGTTGGATCATCTTCTGAGATGTTACATGTTGGCAGGGGAAGGGAAAATAGCCGAGGCAGTGGGAGTCGGGGAAAGAGTTCAACTCGGACTCGGAAAAATGTGAGGTGCTGGAACTGCAACGAGGATGAACATGTTAAGAGTCAATGTCCAAAGAAAGGTCTGAACACTATTGCTGAGGATGTCAATGATGGTGACGTGTTAATTCTTGAGGCTGAAAACAGTGTGGACTCTTGGATCATGGATTCTGGTTCTTCGTTTCACGCCGTACACAGCGGTGAAATGATGGTGAATCTGAAAATAGGCGATTTTGGGAAGGTACGTCTCGCTGATGGTAGAATGCTTGATGTAATGGGCATGGGTGATATTGATTTGGTGACTCCATAAGGTGATTCCAGGTTTGAAGAGGAAATTAATTTCTATTAGTAAGCTGGATGAACAAGGACTGGAAGTCAAGTTTGGTGGTGGTAAATGGAGGGTAATCAATGGGAACCGGGTGATTGCTCGTGGTGATAAGCATGGGTCATTGTACATGGTGGAAGTATCTGCTGAGGGACTGATCAACCCGGTTAAGCAAGTCAAAGTCGGGTTCGCTAAACCTGCTACTAAGAGAGTTCATTTTGCAAACATGAAGTCTGAAGCAGAGATTGTAGCTGAATGGGGTCAGAAGTCTAAACCAGTCAGAGGATTTTGTGACAGTGGGAGCATGGGGCGTGTTCTGGGTACAATCAAGAAGAATCGTTGGGTTTTGAAGACTACGACTGAAAAATTCTCTCCTGGTGATTGTTTGCTGAATTTGGAGAGTGTTAGTGGTTCTCGGTGTATCTCTGAATCTGGTGGATCGTGTAAACCAGTTGAGACAGAGGATGGGTCGTTGGTGGAATTTGCCACGACTGGGTTGGAGCTCGGGGGAGCTTCATCAGGCCCTTTCAAGTAATTGATGAAAAGAGGCCTCTGCAACTAGGGGATTTGGATTGAAATCTTAGCTTGTTTTATGGAATTGAAGGCTTGGAGGATTTCTGTTACTTGAAGATTACTGATAATACTGGATGACAGGGTTGCTTTATACTTAGATGGCTAGCTGGAGTATTCGCAAGGCCTTCAAGTGGGAGACGGGCTTTTGGATGGAGTTATGGGCCTGGCCCATTGGAGCTTCTTGAAACCCTAATTTATCTTTATATATAGAACATGTCATTGTATTGTAATCTAGTCCCTTGAGCTTAATAAAATACCTAGTTGCAGAGAGTGGACATAGGTCATCTTGACCGAACCACTATAAATTCTCGTGTCTTATTGCTTTCGTGTGCGTACGTGTGTTTTGTGTTTATTTCCGCTGCATAGAGATACCTAACAGATAGCATGCACCTACTAGTTGCTGGAACTTCACTAAACTGAGCTTTAATTCATTTTTGACTTTTCTTGGTACTTTTTTCACTAAATCTATCTTTACGATCCCAGAAAAGAATATCTAACTCAAATATCAACATGCATCTTTAAATTCAGAAAATAGGTCAGAACAGGATAATAAATACATCAAAGTTCATCTGAACATAATAAAGTGTATCTTACAGAAGGCTCCAGAAAAGCTGTTAAGCCTGTTTCTCCATTAACCAGTGCCAAAAGAAACGAAACAATAGCGGCAGCTATCAATATCTTAACAAGCAAGTCATCAAATTGCTTAAGAACCAATTTCCAAAAAGGAGTGCCTGTATTCAGTGAGATACAGTTACACATTAAAAAAAATTAATCATCAAAAATGCACTTAGGTACAGAACGAAGGTTAGTTACACTCACTTTCTTCTTGGGGCAACACTGCAACAAAAATAACAACTTGTTAGAAAATAGTAAATTGGCATACAATTACTGCTGACAACATATCTTAATGGATATATTCAACCTTGAATCACTATGTCCCGAATGTTCTTAATTCTCAAAACTATGTTCTCACTAAAATTTTGAATGTGCTCCCATATAGACTGTATTATATAGCTGTACTTTCCATACACCATAATTTTTTTAAAAAAATGGGTAGTCGTGTGGTTTCTGTTCAAAAATAAATAATTATATAATTTCACACACATAAAAGAAACTAAATAAAAATTTAACAATAGACAAGCTAAGCATGAGCCGAGCTCGAGCTTGTAAAATTACTAACAAGCCAGCTTGAAATCAAGCTCAGGCTCCTGCCCGGCTCATTTACACAACTAGTTGTGGTGGGTCCTGGGTCCTCATTGTTAGTGGATGTTCATGTACTGTATTATGTACCTATATGTTGCTATCCCAAGATCAGTATAAACGATTAACCAGTAATATATACTATGCATCTCATTGCACTAAAATCTATTTCCTCTGGTTAACTATCACATCTTGCTCCAATTACATAAAAAGCTTGAAAAACAATGATGTTCTTCCTGATCAGTCACACACAAATCCAAGTATTCAAATTTCAATCACAACTTAACAGCGCTGCATAATCAAAACAGAAAACATACCATTTCTACCATAAATGCGAGCATGCCTTGTCACCTAAAACCATTTTCAAAAACCAAAAAACTTCTTCACAAAAGGTCTAAATCGTTCTAAAAATCAAAATCATACCACACCAAAACACGAAATGGAAAAACGATCACCGACTACGATCGCATACCTGTATATCCGTGAGACCTTTAGCAGGATCGACTCCGAAGAAATCCAACACCTGCATATGAAAAACAACATACGAACTCCAATTACATTGTGCTAGCGAACGCAATTTGATGTTGTTTAGCTAACAGTGATGGAATGATATATACATGATGTTATGATTGGGGGAAAGTAGTTTGAAGTTGAGAGAAGATGATGGAATCAAATGATACCTCGGGAACAGATCTAGCGAATGCGTCCTCCATTGGTGAGAGGACGTGTGATGATCGAATCGAGTGGCACAAGTAGGATTATTGTTGTTTGGGGTTGAAATGAGTTTTACTGTGAGTTCAAGATCTAGTACACGCAGTTCTTCGGGTGTGGGAAGACGTTACGAGCAAGCGACGTGGTGATCCCGATTGGCGCTAGGGTTTTTGTAAGTTTCTATTGCAAGTGAGCAATGTTTACTTTTTTTAAAGAAAACTCATACGTGAATGTATTATACTGTTAATCTTTACTATAATTAATTTGGGTGTTGTTATTATAAAAATAAAATAAAAAATAAAAATAATAAAAAGTATTATTATCCATTAGATCTTAGGTTGTTAAGAAAATCCGATAGCATAATGATAAATAATTAAACTTAAAGAATAAGCCAATGATATTTTAGTATTAACCACAATTTAAAGTTTCATTTTTTTTGTAAAATGTTCGTAACTTTTACATACAATATTATTTTTTAAAAAAATTACACCATAAAAACAAGCTTTTTTTATCTTTAAAACTCCTATAATTTTGATAAATAAAAATGAATTTTTTATTCACGTTATTTCAGCTCATTGTGTAATATCAGGTCATTGTGTAATATTTATCGGATTATTGTGGCTAATGTTTAGCATTTAGTTATGCATTGTATTTTTTTGAAAATGATGTTTTCAAATAACGCAATGCTAAAAATATAATTTTTGTATTCTTTTCAGTTCATTGTGTAATCCTGAGCACATCATTATGTAATCCTCATCAAGTAGCTTATTGTTTCTATTGCTAATCATTGAGTTTAGTACTAATTATTGTGTTACTTATTGTGTCTAATGTTAACCATTGTGTTTTTTAAAATTATGATTTTCAAATAAAACAATGCTGAAAATTTAATTTTTTACGTTTTTCTAGTTTATCGTGCAATCCTGATCAGGTCATTGTGTAATACACGTCAAACAGCTTATTGTGTAGTTTGCTAATTATTGAGTCTAGTGTTGGTCAATGTGTTATCCATTATGTCTAATTTTGACTATTGTGTTATGCAATGTGTTTTTTAAAATGAGGATTTTCAAATAATACAATGTTTAAAATGTAATTTTTTATATTTTTTTCAGTTTATTGTGTAATACTGATCAGGTCATTGTGTAATCCTCATCAAGCAGCTCATTACGTCGATTGCTAACCATCGAGTCTAGTGCTGGTCATTGTGTTATAAATTTTGTCTAGTGTTGACCATTGTGTTATGCATTGTGTTTCTTAAAATGATAATTTTCGAATAACACAATAATAAAAAATATAAACTTGTTATATTTCAAGTTCATTATGTATTCTTCATCGGATCGAGTCTAATGTTAGTCATTGTGTTATCCATTATGTCTAATATTGACTATTGTGTTATACATTATGTTTTTCTGAAATGATGCTTTTGAAATAACACAATGCTAAAAACGTAACTTTTTATGTCTTCAGTTCATTATGTAATACTAATCATGTCAATGTGTAATTCTTGTCAAGCAACTCATTGTGTCGATTGCTAATAATCGAGTATAGTGATGGTTATTGTGTTACCAATTTTGTTTAAGGTTGACCATTAGGTATGCATTGTGTTTTTTTAAAATGTTGATTTTTAAATAACATAATAATAAAAAAATATAAAATTTTTATGTTCAAGTTTATTATGTATTCCTCATCAGATCGAGTCTAGTGTTGGTTATTGTGTTATTAATTTTGTCTAATTTTTACTATTATCTTATGTATTGTGTTTTTTTAAATAACGATTTTCAAATAACACAATGTTAAAAATATAATTTTTTTACGTTTTTTAGTTCATTATGTAGTCTTGGTCATGTCATTGTGTAATGTTCGTCAAGCAGCTCATTTTGTCGATTGCTAATCATCGAGTCTAGAGTTGGTCATTGTGTTACTCATTTTGTCTAATGTTGACCATTGTGTTATGTATTGTGTTTTCTAAAATGATGATTTTCGAATAACACAATAATAAGAAATGTAAACTTTTTATTTTTCAAGTTCATTATGTATTACTCATCAGATAATTATGTAATCTTCATCAATTCAGAAGATTACATAATTACCTAACAAAATTACACAGTGAGTTAAAAAATTATTTTTTATATCAACACTATACTCACTTTAAAGATTAAAAAATACTCGTTTTATGGTATAATTTTTTTAAAAAAATAACGTCGTATGTAAAGTTATGAATGTTTAAAATAAGGTGGAACTTTGGAAGGGGGGATGTTACCAATTTTGCCGCCAAACTAATTTTGATCAAAAGAACACGTGTCAACATCTTAATCCTTCCTATACCTTTTAGTTTTAGAAGACTTTGTATTTGAAACTTTCTCAATTAATTTATATCAGATCATTATAGGCGGAGCTTTTGATTTGAATGGGCGGTCACTGTTCCAACTCCAATTGCTTTGCCATGAACCAACTCCTACCCCTCTTCTTTTGTATCAGTGGACAAAACTCACACATTGCAACTGTTTAGATTTGTAGTGTTCGGTTTTTTAACAACTAATATAGTCTTATTTACATCATGAAAAAAATCTTCAAGTCAAAACACCGATAAAAATAACTACATCGACACAGCTATTTCGTGAATTTATAAAATAATATATTATAATATTTTGAAAGATTGAAACAAAAAGAAAAATGTAAAAGGAATTGACATCTGAAACAGCTTTGACATTTGTACGTTTGGGCTTTGATTTATACATCATTACACCTAGCTTCGTTTTAAATGAAATATATAAGTAAATAAGAATAAGCACATCACCATAGTATACTCGGAATTTTTAAAATTATCATATTTTAAAAGTAATTACAAAATACATATTTTAGGTATATACCCACTCGTAAGTTTTGTCTTTTATCTTTAATAATTATGCTTTATGTAATAGATTTATAACACGTTATATCATTTCACTAACTATAATTAACCTTTTTGTTAAATGATAAATTTACATTCCACTCTCATATTTTAAGAAATAAAAAAGAAAGACAATACTATATATATATATATATATATATATATATATATATATATATATATATATATATATATATATTCTCTTACCTACCCACACAATCATTTTCGTTTCAACATATCATCCTCCTCACAACCGCAACGACCATTGATTATGGGACCATTACGACTTAAAAGAGTGAATTTAAGTCTAGTGGAAAAGAAAGTCCAGGCATGTTTACGGGTGTTGACGGTGACACTTACGTGGCTCTTGTTCGTCTCATTAGAAACATTCTTACAGCAAAAAATGTTAGAACGAAGATTACTACAAAGGAACATGGGACGGGATATTACAAGACGAACAAGGGCTTTCTTTCTGGAAGAATGACAATATGTATGTTGGAGAAAGAAAAAAAATTATTTACAAAAGAGGAATTCAATTCTGGAAGAAGAACACAAAGTATGTTGGAGAACGGAGAAACGTTATTTACAAAAAAAAAAGGATCCGATTTGGCCAAACAAAAATAGTTGCGACGGGAACTTGGCTAACAGTGTTCTAAGAGGTAATAACATCTTCGCTTGGTCAAATTGCAGCTCTCATGTCGGCCGCTAGAACAAAGAAAACAACTTCAATATCAAAAACCATTTTCAACCTCAAAATATGCAAAACGAAACCTTTTTATCAGGGATAATTTACTCATAAGTTATTTGCACCATTTGTGGAGGATATTTTCACTTGCTAAAAAGTGATATTCAGTGAATGGATTAAAAGAGATTTTTTATTTAATTAATGTCCTTGAGTTTGTAATTTTGTATCTCAAAATCTCATGCGAAGCCCCATATTACTTATGATATAATCGTTGATTTCAAAACTTCAAAGGTGTATAGAGATGCCATGAGATATTGTTGCTATGATATTAGGAAGTTAAGGAGGAATCCATGTTGTTTTTAATGGTGAAAATGTGAACAAGCATGGTCGAATGAAGTTGAGGTTTTCAATGGTGGGGTGTGATAGGCTAGAGGAGAAACACAGTTAGATTTTTATTTGTTTTCAATATCTATACTATATTATAATGCACGAATGAAGGATTCAAGCCAAAGTTAAGAGATTTGTAAATTTTAAGCACAAGGTACAACCCAAAAAATCAATTTAACAAGGGTAATTATGTCTTTCTAACGGACTAAAAAGTGAAACTTTAAACTTATTTACACTTAAACCCTTGTATCTATAATTATATATACATTTTTCCATGTTTGTTACAATATGCTTAAAAGAAGGAATTCAGTTTTTAAATATAAAACTAACCAGAGAAGAGTACCATAATAAAAGAGTCGCACGCGCCGCATCGCGCGGACACGTTACTAGTTCATTTTTATTTCTTTATTAGAAGGGTTCATTGATCATCTAATAAAAACTAATATCAGCTAGCGTAATGTATGTAAAATGTTACACACCCCTTACATAATGAACATCTAATGTAATTATTGAATATAAAAGACGAAACATGCAAGTAGGTATATACCTAAAAGATGTTTTATAAAATTTACTTTATTTTAAAAACTTATAAGAGCAAAACAAAATAAATGTTATCAGTGCACATGTTTCTAAAGGTGATTAGGGAAAAAGTGAGAGTGAGAAAAACAAATGAATAAGTATATGATATAAGGACAAGCATAATTAAATTGCCAGCGTGCATTATGACTTTAATTTCATATTAATTTTTTGAAGCTCAAATAATCATATATTAGTGACATTAATTCTTAAAACATTTGTATCATTTTAATTTCAGATTTTTATTTAATTAATGTCCTTGAGTTTGTAATTTTGTATCTCAAAATCTCATGTGAAGCCCCATATTATCAAAGGAGTATAAAGATGCCATGAGATATTGTTGCTATGATATTGGGAAGTTAAGGAGGAATCAATGTTGTTTTTAATGGCGAAAATGTGAGCAAGCATGGTCGAATGAAGTTGAGGTTTTCAATGGTGGGGTGTGTTAGGCTAGAGGAGAAACAAAGTTAGATTTTTATTTGTTTTAAATACTCATTTTTATTTCTTTTTTAGAAGGGTTCATTGATCATCTAAAAAAAGTAATATCAGCTAGCCTAATGTATGTAAAATGTTACACACCCCTTACATAATGAACATCTAATGTAATTATTGAATATAAAAGACGAAACATGCAAGTAGGTATATACCTATAAGATGTTTTATAAAATTTACTTTATTTAAAAAACTTATAAGAGCAAAATAAAATAAATGTTATGAGTGCACATGTTTCTAAAGGTGATTAGGGAAAAAAGTGAGAGAGAGAAAAACAAATGAATAAGTATATGACGTTAAGGACAAGCATAATTAAATTGCCAGGGTGCATTATGACTTTAATTTCATATTAATTTTTTGAAGCTCAAATAATTATACATTAGTGACATTAATTCTTAAAACATTTGTACCATTTTATAATATATAAACAACGTTTAGTGAGATGACATACCAATTGCAAATTTACTAACTGATGGGCGAAACTCGTGCGTTACGACGGAAGTGTTAGAACTTTTTAGACTTGATTTCGATGACTTGTATGTTATTATTCACGTACAAATAAATTTCACCATTGACACATTGATAAATGGAAGACGTTGCAAATGACAAATCCGAAATGTTATAGAACATCGTATTTTTGATGGTTGTAAGAGTTAAACGAAAAAAAACTATAAAACGAAATATTTAAGCAACTTTGGCAACTTATATATTTGTGCTCTGATAACTTGTACGTAATTATGCACAACTCATTTTTTGTAAGGCCTCGTTTTCGGAAAACCTCACAGTTGATCATTCATGAGTATAAAACATTAATAATCAAAACATTGCATTAGACATCTTATTTAACCATTAATAGAACTTGTCTTACAGAAACAAATAATTGTATTTAAACATCAAAATTGTTATCAAATTATTCATCGTCTCAAAACTTTGGATGTCAAACTCAAACTCACCTAGTAGCTATCATATCCATGTATGTATCTCTTCAGTCTTGACTTTACCTGCCAATTGATATGCAAACAAATTCAGCAATGTTAAATGAGTTTTAGTTTTATAATAATATATACTTTTAGAAATTCATTGCCTTATCGCACATGAGCTCACATCAATACATACATATTAACATAAGAGCTTCAATTACATTGTGCTCGGGAACTTGATTTGATATTGTTTAGCTAACAGTGATGGAAATATATACATGATGTTATTATTTGGAGAAAGTAGTTTGAAGTTGAGAAAAGATGATCAAATCAAATGATACATCGGGAACAGATCTAGCGAATGCGTCCTTCATTAGTGAGAGGACGAATGATGATCGAATCAAGTGGCACAAGTAGAATTATTGTTGTTTTAGGTTGAAATGAGTTTTACCGGTGTGTTCAAAATCTAGTACAGACAGTTCTTCGGGTGTGGGGAAGACGTTACAAGCAAGCGACGTGGTGATTCGGATTGGTGCTAGGGTTTTTGTAAGTTTCTATTGCAAGTGAGCTAGTGATTACTTTCCTTTTTCTATGGTTTTTAAAAAGAAAAAAAAACCCATACATGAATATATTATGTTGTTAATCTACACCATAACTAATATATATCAACTTGTTATATTTAGAGTTTTTAATTTGAATGGGAGCATCACTCCTCCAACTTCAATGGTTTCATCATGAACCAACTCCCGTCCCTGTTCTTTTATACCGGTGGAAGAAACTCTCACATTGAGATGGAGTTCAGATTTGAAGGGATTAGTTTTGACAACTTATATAATATCGTAAAGAAAACTCAAATAAAAACAATGATTAAAATAAGGGAAACATTTTATACAGGATAATTTACTCATAAGCTATCTGAACCATTTTTGGAGGATGATTGCGTAGTTTCACTTGCTAAAAGCGATATTTTGCGAACGGATCAAAAGAGAGGACTGAAAGAAATTTTCACGAATTTGTATATCAGATTAATTGTAAAGCCAATAATATTATTCATGATATAATAGATAAATTCAAAGTTTTATAGTTGTATAGAAATGCCATGTGGTTTGGTTGTTATGATATTATGAAGTTGAGAAGGAAATCTATGATGTTTTAATGATGGGAAAGTGCAAAAAACATGGACAGATGAAGTTGAAGTTTTCAATGGTGGGGTGTGTTAGGTTGGGAAAGAACAAAGTTAGGGTTTTTGTTTAGGAAGAATTACATATACCCCCTTATAAACTTCATTAATTACATATATACCAAACTTAAATTTTTAATTACATATATCCCCTTCTAAAACTTAGTTAATTACATATATACTCAAATTAAAAGTTTAATTACATATATCCACTTCTAAAAGTTAGTTAATTACATATATCTGCTTTATTAAACATAAATATTACATATTTACCCATTTTATTACTTAATTAAAAATAACTTATATAATTAGTATTTTACTCTTATTTTATTAAACTATAAAATTATGTTTTTCCTTCTTTACTTGCTTTTGAGTTTTGATTATTTATTAATATTTCTATACTAACGTTTTTTATGATTTTTTTTTGTTTTTTTTTTACATTTTTGTACTAATTTTTCTAGTACATGTACGATACACTTCCAGTCTCATTATGCAACATAAAATTATGTGTTCGGATCATGGTGCATAACATGACTGGAAGTGTCTCGTATAGAAATCAGAAAAAATTAGCATTTAAAGGTAAAAACAAAAGGAACGTAAAAAATGTTAGTATAGAAATATTAGTAAAATAATCAAAACTCAAAAAGCTAGTAAAAAGGAAAAACATAATCTTATAGTTAATAAAAATAAGAGTAATATTAATTATATAAGTTATTTTTAATAAAAATAATCAAATAGATAATTATGTAATATTTATGTTTAATAAAGCGGATATATGTAATTAAACTTTTAGTTTAGGTATATATGTAATTAACTAAGATTTAGAAGGGGATATATGTAATTAAACTTTTAATTTGGGTATATATGTAATTAACTAAGTTATAAAGGGGATATATGTAATTAAAATTTTAAGTTGGGTATATATGCAATTGATGAAGTTTGTAGGGGAAAATATGTAATTCTCACTTTTATTTATTTTCAGTAGTTCTTTTTATTTTTAAGAATGTACATTGATCATTTAAAAAAGTTAACATGAAAATTGAATTTCAAGCGTGTAATAATATACATAAAGTGTTACACACTCTTTGCATAAAGAACACCCGATGCAATTATTGAAAAGAAAAGTCAAAACATGCAAGTAGGTATATACATAAAAGATGTTTTATACCATTACTCTATTTTTAAAGTTATAACAAAAACAAATTTGTGAGCGAGCATGTTTCAAGATATGATTAGGAAAAAAATGGAAAACAATACATGGATTAGTATAGGATATAAAGAATAAGTGTAATTAAACTTGAGAGGGTATATTATATATAATATTAAAATGCGATGTCGGTTACTATAATAGCCACCGTACAAGCTTTTCAACATAATGTACAACCCTTTAATTCACAAATTTGTTGGTCCACGTGGCATCAATTGGCCGCACCAACCACCATACCATCGAGAGATTGAGTGGAGAGGGGCGGTGGCTGCCAGGGGGACGTCGGCGATTGGTGAAGCAATATTTGGTCGGGATCGATGGTGGCGAGCGTAGTGAGCGCCGGCTATGGCGATCAATTCTGTTTGGTGAGTGGAGGAGGTGGCATTGAGAGTGGTGAGCGGTGTTCGTTGAGCTACGTCGGTTGTGGTGCACAGCGTGAGGTGGTAGGTGGCAATGGAGGTGAGGCCGTGAGGGTGTTAAAATAAAGAAGAGAAAGAAGAGATAATGGTATGTATTGATGGATTGTCGGAAAATTAAGCATATTTCAAAAACATATTCCTTGTTATAGTATCACAATAATTAACAGAAGATTAGTGTTATAACCTTAAGAACTTTAAAGAGAATTGCAAGAGCAAGAAGAAGTGAAATGTATAACTTATGAAAGTATATACAAGAGGTGCATCTTCTCCTCTACTTTGAGGTGGTATTTATACTACAAAAATTAATCATTTTGGTAGACAAGTAAAACTATTTGGTAGATAGTAGTATAGTAAACTTATCTACAAGTTTGACAAAGAGTTCATCCACTTGCTATGGTAATAATTCATAATACTCCCCCTTGGATGACACTTTTCAAACTTCAAAAGTTAAAGTACTGCCTCATTAAAAACCTTTCTAAAGAAAAATGCAATGGGAAAAAAAACCTTAGCTAAGGAAAAAAGAGTGCAACTTATAACTCCCCCTCAAATGGTCTTCTGTAGATCATCATATTATGTGTATGTGCCGCATGCCAATATCATAAACATGTTTTCTGAAAGTGGTTTTAGGAAGCGCCTTTGTGAAAAGATCAGCTGAATTATTGCTAGATTGAACGTATCTCATTTCAACTTGTTTATCTTTAATAAGGTCTTGAGTGTATGAACAGAATCTTGGTGGTATATGTTTTGTTCTGTCACTTTTGATATACCCTTCTTTCATTTGTGAGACACAATCTACATTATCTTTATAGATTGGTGTTGCATTTCTATCTTTCTCCAATCAACAAGAAGTTAATATAAGTTGTGTCATATATCTTAACCATACACATTCTCTTGAAGCTTCATATAGTGAATTGACTTCAGCATAATTTGAGGATGTCGCAACGAGTGTTTGTTTCTGAGAATGCCATAAAATCGCAGTTCCTCCATTCTTAAATACGTATCTAGTTTGAGATTTTGCTTTATGGGGATTAGATAAATAACCTACATCTGCATAACCAACCAACCATTCTTTTGAATTATTAGGATAAAACAAACCTAAATCAATAGTACCTCGAAGATATTGAAAAATATGTTTAATCCTATTCCGGTGCCTTTTAGTAGGGGCTGAACTAAATCTTGCTAACAAATTAACTGCAAAAGAAATGCAGGTCTCGTATAGTTAGTAAGATACATAAGAGCTCCAATTACACTGAGATATGGTATCTCTGGACCAAGAACCTCTTCATTATCTTCGCAAGGATAAAATGGATCATTATCAACATTAAGTGATCTAACAACCATCGGTGTGCTTAAAGGATTTGCTTTGTCCATACTGAAACGCTTTAAAAGTTTCTTAGTATAAGTTGACTGATGTACAAGTATTCCATTATGCATATGCTCAATCTACAAACCAAGACAATATTTGGTTTTTCTAAGGTCTTTCATTTCAAATTCTTTCTTTAAAAGGGCAATTTCTTCATTAATTTCCTTTTACGTCCCAATTATATTTAGATCATCAACATACACAACTATGATCATATATCCTGATGTTGTCTTCTTAATGAACACGCATGGACAAATAAGGTTATTTGTGTATCCTTTACTTGTCAGATAATCACTCAAATAATTGTACCACATCCTTCCAGATTGTTTGAGTCCATTCAAGGATCTTTGTAATTTGATGGAATACATTTCCTTAGGCTTTAAGCTTAATGCTTTGGGGAATTTAAAACCTTCAGAAATTTTCATATAAATGTCACTATCTAGTAATCCATATAAGTAAGCTGTGACAACATCCATAAGACGCATCTCTAAATTTTTAGAGACTGCTAAGCTGATTAAGTATCTAAAGGTTATTGCATCCATAATAGGGGAGTATGTTTCCTTATAATCAATCCCTGGCTTTTGTGAAAAACCTTGAGCTACAAGTCTAGCTTTATACCTTGTAACTTCATTATTCTCATTTTGTTTTCGTACAAAAACCCATTTATACCCTACAGGCTTTACGGCCATCGGAGTAATAACAATAGGTCCAAAGACCTTTCGTTTGTTAAGTGAATCTAATTCAGGTTGCATAGCTTCTTTTCATTTATCCCAATCATGTCTATTTTGACAGTCACTAACTAATGTTGGTTCAGGATCATCATCTCCACTCATGATGTCACTTGCTACGGAATAAGAAAATATTTCATCAATATTTTCCATTTCATCTTGATTCCATAAGATATGTGTGTAACCATAGTTAATTGATATTTCTTTGTTATTCTCATCCAAATCCTCCTCATGAGATGTTTTGGTGTTTAGCGTTGCATCAAGATCATTCACTTTATTGTCAACTTCCTTTTCATGAGTTTTTCTTTTTCGAGGATTTTTATCCTTGGAACCGATTGTGAATCCAGGGATCATTCAGGAATTATCAGAATTGATTTGAACAAGTATTAATCGCGGAATTATCAATACTTGGTGTTTAATCTATTAATAATACTAAAATCAACCAATCAAACAAATAAAATAAGAATAATCAAACCGAGAGAACTTAATAATGTTGATCGTAATGCTTTCTTGTTGCTATTGATGTTGCTGATCTTGAATATAATGATTCAGATAATGATTACTGATGATTCTAATGATTCTCAACTGTTGTTATGTATGATCTATGTTGTTGATCTCGTATATATATAGAGAGATCTAATTCTGTTCTATTGCTAGCTATTTTGTTGTTATAATTAAGCCAATTAAACTTATCCAAATCCTCGTCATATTTATCGGCTTAGGAATTTGAGATTTACAACGAATCTAATATGAATAAAGTTGTTGATGTGACGTGGAATATTCGCTTGAATAATATGTCTTCCGTCGCCATTGACTCGATGTTATTGCTCTGACATGTTGACTTGTTGACTTTCTGTTAGTTGTCTACTTGATGATGTGAAATCATACAAGTGTTAATAGTCTTCCGTAGGAATTTCTTCTTCCGCATGAACTTAGTATTCCGCAGCAACACTTTGTTCTTCAGTACTTGTTCTTGTGATTCCGCAGGAGTTCTTGTCTTCCTCAACAATCCCTCCTTCAGTAGCTTGTTCTTTTCTTGTTCATCTGAAGTTGTTCTTCCGGGGGAGATCCACGGATGTACACTTCAGTTATGTTCCTAAGAACATCTACGGAAGAACACTTTATTCATCCGCAGTTGTTCCAACACTTAGTCAATTTTCCAAATTGACACAGTTTAATGTTTCCTGCACATTCACACATACATTCTGAAATATATTATATCATAGATGAATATATTAAATGAAGTGCAAAATAAATGTTATTTAATTCATAAACACAATTATAATCAAATATATTCATATTATATCATCAAGAACAATAATTAAAATCATGATTACAAGAGTGATCTTTATCATCTAAACCTATACAAGAGATCTATCCCTAACAGTACTCCCCCTTAGGTTTAGACTCTAGTAATCATTGGTTTAATACTTTAAGCTCATTTAATCTTGACAAAATCTTTGCTTTGAAGTAATCAGCAGTCACTTGTTGATCTTCATACTTAATCTTGATCTGCCTTCAGCTCATCCTCTTCAGAGTTTTGTATTTCAAGCCCAGGACATCTTCTTCAATAGTGAGTGTTGCAACAACACTATTGTTTGACACCACCCCTAATTCGTCCTGTTCTGAAATTCTCAGTTCAGTGATTGGCTTTATTTCTGATCTGATAAGTTGACCTGCTTCATTCTTCCTCCTCTTACTAGCTTTGGCATGCAACTTATATATGACTTGGATAAGATGTACGTATAAGCATAAGTCATTTTAAGCAGTTTGATCTTGCAGCCTTGGGAAAAACTTGTCATGCAGATATGATGTGTAACTTGGGTGCAACAGTTTTATTTCAACTGGATCAAAAATCCTTATACTGGCTGCCTTCCTTTGAGGATCATTCCTCAGCAGAACCAGTTCCTTATTCTTTTTAACACATCCCCAATCAGTAATAGGGAATGTAAACTGGTTGCCTTCTATTGTTTTGATGGATGCACTAGCTTTGTCTTCAGCACCAATTCTCTTTAAAAATTCTTCATTAATCAATTGAGATTTGGGCTGAGACTTCCTTAGTTTTCTCCTCATGTGCTCTGCATCTACCAATCTTGCCTCCCTGAGAACATCTCCTTTGAACTTGTGACTCAGTTTGGTCACAAGTCCGGAGAAGTCTCTTCCCCTTGGACTTATGGGATAATTGGTGATGGGAATGGTTTGTAATGTATGCAGGTCTACATCTGCAGGGCTAGTAAAGATTCTACTCTGGGAAAGTATTGCACCATGCCAGATGCCCTCTTAATAAGTGTGCGATCCCATTCCCCATCATTTCCAAGCAATTATTTGATTCTCCTTTGCTTCTACAGGCCTTGTGATGAGATCAAAAAACTGTATTAATGTATATTTTTGCTCAGTGATCTCTCTACAGTAGTGCCTAGAGGCTAGATCTTATGAGGAACTAAATCCCTTGGCTCTCTAATCATTTTCTCCTTTCCATATGCATATCTTTGGCTTTTACTATTATGGGTTTAGCAGGAGTTTGAGTTTGTTGATAGGCAGGATTGGGAGCTCCGGATCTAAATTTTACTCCTGTGTCTAGCTCTACTTTCATGACATGATCCATCATTGCTCTGAGTTCACCAACTGATCTTCCCTTTAGCTCATGGGGCTGGTAGTTATGGCTTTGTAACCAGCATGTCATGTTATATCACAGTGGCCCAAATCCTTCCTAATCTTCTCCATTGCTTTGTACTTGGGAATGTTTCATAATTGCAGTTGGGAATCATCATTCTTACTGCATCAAACTCCTTTACTGTCTGAATCAGCTCTAACAGGTTCATCCTCTCTACCAAGTCTAAAGGGAATCCTCTGTTGATTAGCTCCATGAACATAGTAGATTCGGGTCTTTCTTCAAGAATGTCTTTGGCTGTCAGCAGTTCTTCACTTTTCTCTTCCTTCTTTTTCTCAGCAGTTTCTTCCTTAGGTACTGACCGCTCTGGTGAACCTGTTTTTGCTCTTTTTGACGATTCACCAGCAACACCAGTTGCTTTTCCAGATATTTTCTCTTTCTGGTGTAAGTGATCATTGCTGAATCACTTTTGTTCTTTTCAGCTTCACTCAATTTCCTCTTCAACTTCTCAATCTCATGATCTTTCTGTTTCAGAAGTTCTACTTGTTCAGCCACAAGCTCATGAAGAGCATCAATTACTTCATTGTTCATCCCAGCTCTTCTCTTAATCTTGTCAATCTGCTTTCCAGGCTACTAATGGTCTCATCTTTCTCATTCAGCTCCTTTCTCAGCCTTCTCAGCTTTTCCATCTTCTTTTTCCCTTTAGTACAAGATTGTTGTTCTGAGCCACCAAGTAGCGTTTGCTTACATTGATCTCCTCCTCCTTCAGATCATCCTCTTTGTAAGCAGTTATTTCAACATAATCACCCTCCTCCTGCTCTACCATCTCATCAGTCTGTCCTTCAACTTCCAGACAAACTTCTTCAGTCGTACCTCCTTCAACTTCATCACCCTCTTCAATGTTAAGTATCTCAGTAGCAGCAGGGCTTTCAATGGGTTCAGTAGGAGTAGGAGAGGTGGTTGGTTCAGTAGGTAGTGGAGGTGATATGGGCTTTGTGGCACCAGTATCAATGGAAGTTATGGAGATTGGTGAGTGTGGGAGAGTAGGTTGGATCTCCTCCTGACCAACTACTTCCGTAGAAGCAGTGTTTATTGATGTTGGAGATTGGCCAGGAGAGATTGGTTCGATGTCCTCACTTGAAGATGTCAAGTGGATGGGTGATGGTGGTGGTTGTGATTCTTGGTGGGGTGACTTGGGTGAATTATGGTGTGGTGTTTCAGGTTGGGAGTGTGTGGCAGATGGGGCTGAAGAACTTGTAGTTGGTTGCTACTCTACCCACAACAACTCCTGAGGAATATCCTCATTCTCATCTAGTATGTGAGCAAACATCTCCACACCGCCTCCTTCATATTGCCCTTTTAATTTATTGAGAAGGGATCTGCTCAAATGGCTTTGTACACCTATATCACCTTCTCTCTCCACTTCGGGGATTTGTTCATTGATTATCAATTGGAGGAACCGAGGGAACATGAACATCTTGTTCTCCTTTTGCACTTGCACATGATCGCAAAGGCAGTTCATGATGTATTTGGCATAATTATAGGTTCTTCCTTCAAAGATTCCTATGATGCCAGATGAGATGTGCCGTGAGAACCTATCCAACCCGGACTTCCGGTTGGAGATGCACTTCAGGTAAGTGTGGCAGAGGAACCGGTAAGGCTTGCATAGCCTACCCTTCTTGATTTCTCCGTGTTGATAGTCACCATCGTAGCCCATCAGATTGAATACCTTCTGGATGTATTCATGGTCGAATACATCCGGATGACCTTGTTCATTCTCTCCCAGTTCTAGGGCACTGCGGATTATTCCTTCGTTTACCCAAAGGGGTAAGTTCCCAATGGTCGCAGTGATCATGGTTCCTTCATCTCCTTCGACTATTGCAGCTGTATTCCAGAAATCTATCATGTCGGATAGATAGATGACTGAGTCAGCTGTCAGCGCGTAGAAGAGTCGTGTTCTTCTCAGGTATCTTATAATGTCTTTGCATTCATCCTCCATATCTGGATTCAGAAATGCACATACATTGTGGTCTTTTTGCGAACCTATTAGCCATGGTGACAGTGGTGTTAGCCTAGTGTTCGATGTAGACGATGAAGAAGGGGGTTTTGGATGAAGGGGATTTTAGGTCAGAGTGTTTTGAAAATGAATAGAAAGGCCAATGGTCGAAGTACCTTTTTATACCTTTTCAAACAGGCTGTCTACCATGTGGGATTTACATTTTTTACCCCTCCGAGGTTATTAACTATGCCTAATAAATAATTAATAGCAATTAATGATCACATAATTAAGCAAAGTATAATATCCACGGAAATCATAGTTTTCTGTTTCTTCCGTACTTTATCTACGGAAGTGGACCCATTCTGTCTTTCGCAGAAACATCTGCGGATGAACAGATTTCACTGTATCTATCGAAGATAGCTCATGACTTCCGTAGTACACCTGCGGTTCCAAAGAGAATTAATTGATTAGTTATACTACTCAGATTAAGGGAATTAATTGATCAGTTATACTCAGATTCACGAGGTACTACTCCCCTAAATTTGTGATTAATCATCTACGGATGAGTTTATCAAAAATTTATACGAAGATCGCATGATCAGTGAATGTGTAACTGAAAATCACATGAGTATAGTGTTCTGTGGCAGGCAATTGGTTGAGAAACTAAGGATCATACTATAAATCAGACACATTCCTGCTTTTCGAGTGAAAAGCCTACTGGATCTAGTGCAAATTGCAAATATGGTGATCCGCAGAAGTTCAACCTAGAGTGTATGTTGGGCATGTTCGACTAGTTATCATGTTTTGGTAAGAATTGAAGATAAACAAGGATGAATGCATCATGCAAGGTGTATGAAAGTCTGTCTCCCAGATTGTGATCAAGTCATCACTTTATCACACATACCATGTTTCGTAGATTATAAGCTCTATCTTAAGATTTCTTTGAAATCTTATAAATGCCTTTTATGAATGCTCTTTGAATACTATGTAGTTGATCCTTTAGGATTCTTTTGGGAGCAGTTCTTTTTGGGAACTTTTAATGATCAGCATCAGGTCACCAGGTCTTTACTTACGTAAAACAGAGGTGCCCTTTGACCCAGGTCTTTGCTTACGCAAAACAGAGGGTCATGATGCGCAAAGATAGAGGTTATAAGGTGTTACAACATAGTAAGTGTGCATAAGTGATGAGTTGTGTACTTTCTGATGAGACTTACTTGTTAACTCCTCATAATGACTTGTCCATACTAAGTCATCTTGGCTTTATGTTGAGCATGACATAGCTTATTTTCCACTCAGGATGAACCTATTCACATATTCAACACATCAGATCAGTAGTTAGTTTTGGGTGCAGGCAGGATATATGTCATGTTTATAGCATACTATCATATCCGTAGATTATCAAAAGCCTTACACATAAGTTTATGTTGTATCCTCATATGAGCATAGTTAATGAGCCTATATACCTGTTGTTAATGTTTTGAACTTATTCTAAGTTGATCATGCCTAATGATTCAATTAAGAACTTAAATCTTACTGAATCAAAGGCCTTAGTGAATAAATCAGCAAGCTGATTTGTTGTGTCCACTTTGATCATCTTAATTAGTTCCTTTTCTGAGCAGTCTCTTAGAAAATGGTATCTGATTTCTATATGCTTAGTTTTACTATGTTGGACTAGATTAGCAGTGATAAACATAGCAGCTGAATTGTCTATATATTGGTGTCTGGAGAAAATTGTAACCATAATCAAGTAATTGATTTTGTAACCATAGAACCTGGGAGCAGCCTGAAGCAGCTATGTATTCATCCTCGGCTGTGGATACTGAAACATTTGTCTGCTTTTTGCACTGCCAAGACACAAGTCTTGGTCCTATGAATTGACATCCTCCAGTTGTTGATTTTCTATTGTTGTTGCATCCTCCGTAGTCACTGTCTGAATAGGAGTAAAGCTTGAAGTCTCCTTCTTTGGGATACCAAAGTCCAAGTAATGATTTCCGTTTGACGTATCTGAATATTCTCTTTGCTGCATTCAAGTGAGACTCCTTTGGATCAGCTTAATACCCAGCACACACACACAGCAAACATTATGTCAGGTCTACAGCTGAATTGTCTATATATTGGTGTCTGGAGAAAATTGTAACCATAATCAAGTAATTGATTTTGTAACCATAGAACCTGGGAGCAGCCTGAAGCAGCTATGTATTCATCCTCGGCTGTGGATACTGAAACATTTGTCTGCTTTTTGCACTGCCAAGACACAAGTCTTGGTCCTATGAATTGACATCCTCCAGTTGTTGATTTTCTATTGTTGTTGCATCCTCCGTAGTCACTGTCTGAATAGGAGTAAAGCTTGAAGTCTCCTTCTTTGGGATACCAAAGTCCAAGTGATGTTTCCTTTGAGGTATCTGAATATTCTCTTTACTGCATTCAAGTGAGACTCCTTTGGATCTGCTTGATACCTAGCACACACACACAGCAAACATTATGTCAGGTCTACTAGCAGTTAAGTACATTAATGATCCTATCATAGATCTATATAATCTTTGATCAATAGACTTCCCTGTTGGATCTGGTACAATTTTATCTATAGTAGATGCTGGTGTTTTGCATGATGCACAGTCTGCAAGGTTGTATTTCTTTAGTGTTTGAAGGATATACTTTTCTTGATTGATGAAGATGCCATCTGTTTTCTGATGAACTTGTAATCCTAAGAAGAAAGTTAATTCTCCCATTGAACTCATCTGAAACTCAGATTGCATTAAGGCTTCAAACTCTTCACAGAGTCTCTTGTTTGTTGATCCAAATATGATGTCATCAACATATATTTGAACAACTAAGAGATCTTGATGTTCATGTTTGAGGAAGAGTGTCTGGTCAATTGTTCCTCTCTTGTATCCATGTCTTAGGAGAAACTTGGACAGTGTTTCATACCATTTTCTTGGTGCTTGATGAAGTCCATATAAAGCTTTATCAAGCTTGTACACCCTGTGAGGGTAATCAGGATCTTCAAATCCTGGTGGTTGAGAAACATAGACCTCTTCATCAATTTTACCACATAAGAAGGCACACTTTACATCCATTTGGTAAACTGTGAACTTCTTATATGATGCATATGCCAAAAACACTCTTATTGCCTCAATCCTTGCAACTGGTGCAAAGACTTCATCATAGTCTATGCCTTCCTCTTGTGTGTAGCCTTGAGCAATTAGCCTTGCTTTGTTTCTGATTATTATTCCCCTGTCATCTAGCTTATTTTTAAATAACCACCTTGTGCCAATGGGATATTGGCCTTCAGGGAGATCAACTAGATTCCACACCTTTTGTTTCCTGAATTACTGAAGTTCTTCTTGCATTGCTTCAATCCAGCTGTTGTCTTTCAAGGCTTCTGTTATGTTGGGAGGAACTACTTGTGATAGAAAGCAGGAGAATAGACAAGTGTTTGTAGCTCTCCCTTGTCTTCTGGTAGTTCTGTTGTGGAGGTCACCTATCATGTTATCAATTGGGTGATACTTATGTGCTCTAACTGTTGGTACATCATTAACTTGGATGGATGAATCCAGGTTTGTGATGTTGGTTGTTGGAGATGAGGTTAGTTGTGATGGAGAGTCAACAAAGTAGTTCATCTCATTTTCTGGTGCAACTGTCTGAGTTTCCGCAGAAACATGTATGCCTTCCGGGGTAGTGGACATGTCTTCCGCAGCAGGGACTTGATCAGCTGTAGTTTCAGAGCAAGATATTTCTGTGTGTGACAATGGTGTTGAATGGTTTTCTGATGTGGTTTGATTCTTAGGGGATCTCAGTCCATCATCTGCAGAAGCAGGAACATCTACGGAAGTAGATGGTACTTCAGCTGATGTGCATGGTGTGAGGTCATCAGAAACATCTTTACTAGTTTGTGCTGATGCATCAGGATCAGTGTTACTTTGGTTCTCCAGGGAAGTGACTCTAGGTGGGTCAGCTGTGAATGGTAGACCCATATTTGGAGGAACATAAGGGTAACATGTATCAGCAGCACCTGTCACGTTAAGATAACCAGAGTTAAATGAGTTAGTTAATGCATCTATATCAAACAGCCAAGATGATCCTTTCACTGACTGTGGAAATAAGGATTCATCAAAGGATACATTAGGAGTTTCTTCCACTATGTTATCATGTGGAATATAGACTCTATATGATTTAGATGTTGATGAGTAACCAACAAAGAAACCATCATAGGCTTTTTCAGCAAATTTTCCTAACTGTTCTTTTGTGTTTAATACAGATACGTGACACCCAAAAGCTTTAAGATATCCTATAAAAGGTTTTCTTTTAAACAGAAGTTCATAGGGTGTTTTATTATATTCTTTGACAATCAAAGTTCTGTTTTGAACAGTGCAGGCTGTGTTCACAGCTTCTGCCCAAAATGTTATTGGCAGATGTGAGTCAGCTAGCATTGTTCTTGCTGCTTCAATTAGAGTTCTGTTTCTCCTCTCAGCAACTCCATTCTGTTGAGGAGTTCTTGGAGCACTAAATTGCCTAGCTATGCCTTTATCCCTGCAAAATGAGTCTAAGACATAATTAACAAATTCAGTTCCATTATCACTTCTCAGTATCTTGATTCTTAGATCAAGTTGATTTTCTATCTTAGTGATGAACTCCATTAAAATTTTTGATGTTTCACTTTTATGTTTTAAGAAAAATACCCAAGTAAATCTAGTGAAATCATCAACAATCACCAAACAGTACTGCCTTTTGCCAATGCTTAACACATTGGTGGGACCAAAAAGATCCATGTGCAGTAACTTTAGTGGTGTTGTGTTTGTGTTAATTGTTTTGGACTTATGTGATACTTTATGTTGTTTGCCTTTATAGCATGATAAACAGTGATTAGAACAGTAAAATTCTTTCTTTGGAACACCAATGACTAAGTCATTTTTCACCAATTTATTCATGTTCTTCATGTTGGAATGAGCCATCCTTCTGTGCCAGAGTTGTGCTTCATCTTCTGATGATTTAGAGATCAGGCATGTTTCTTTGCTTGTTAGTGCTGTGTTGTTCATATCCAACACATAGGTGTTACCTTTTCTTGGTGCTTTAAGAAGGATCCAGTCTTCTGGAATTTTGAAACCTGGCTTAAGAATGTAGCAATCAGAGTTATCAAAGAAAGTAGTATAGTGTTGGTCACAGATTTGTGATACACTTAGTAAGTTAAACTGTAAGTTTTCACAAAAGTTAACTTTTTCAAACTTTAAAACTCCATTTGTTACCATTCCTTCACCAGTAATTTTACCTCCCTTCTTATCCCCACCAAATGCTACATATGAAGCATTCTTATGTTTGAAGTCCTGCAAGAGGGTGCAGTCTCCTGTCATATGTCTGGAACAGCCACTGTCAATATACCACTTGTTGTCAGCCCTCCTTGGATGTTCCTGTAAACAAAAATGAACTTAGTTAGACTTAGGAGCCCAAGCCTTGCTGGTCTTGGGCTTGACATTGTTATCTAATGTATCAACTTTCTCATGAATAAGACTTGAAGTTTCTAGATTAGCTGTACAGTCTGTTAATTCATTATGTTTAGTTTGGGGTGAGGATGTAATGGTTGATGAAGTTGAGGTGATGTCTTCTTGATTCATACTGACTTGGTTAGTCATTTTTGTTTGAGACTTCTTCTTTGATGTGGATGATGAGGAATTGCCAGAAAATGTTTCTGCATCCTTTGCTTTGGACTTAGGCACATCATTGCCTTTGTCAAAGTGATCAAAGAAGTTGTCTTCTTCCTCAAGTGCTACCTTTTTGTGTGGTGCATTCTTTTGCACTTGTGATTTCTCCTTCTTATTCTTTAATTGCACCTCAGCAACTTTGTTGTTTTTCTTAGTAACTTTCTGTTCTTGTTGTTGTTTCTTTTGGTTTGAATCTCTATCATCTTCAGAAGATTGTGAGTCTGACTCAGAGGTATCTACTTTCTTTGTCTTGACAATCTTTGTTTTGTTCTTCTTGTTGAAGTAGCATTCCTTTGTAGTATGGTTGTTTTTGTTGCATATTGCACAATATTTGTTGAAGTAACAATCTGAAGTCATGTGATTGTTCATGTTACATATTGAGCAATAGCTGCTGAAGTAGCATTCTTCTGTGCTGTGGTTGTGCATGTCACACCATTTACAGTAAACTTCATCTTCACTGTCAGATGCATTCCTTTTCTTTGCCTTCTTCTTGCTCATCAGTTTTTGCTTCTTTAATTCCTTTTCAAATTTAGCTGCTGATGAGTCTTTTCCTCTTCCAGACATGATATCAAAAGGTTCTTGTGTTGTATCTTTTGTGTCCTTTTTCTTAGTCTGTTCTGATTTCTTCCGCAGATGATCTGCGAAAGTTATGTTCTTTTCTCCTGATCCTCTTTTTGCTGACTTTTCTTTATTTAGTTTATTGAATGCATGTATGCCTTCATTTAATTGCTCAATCCTTGTGTGGATTGTCTTTAGCAGATTTCTTTGTTTTGGTGGATAGGGTAGTTTAAGTTCATTTAGTACCTTTGGAATTGAGTATTCTTTTAACACAGTTTTATCCTTACCCAACCCAGCATTATTAGTCTCAGCCTCTTCATCTAAGTCATCACAGTTGTCATAATCAAATTCTGACAGCTCGGAGTCTGATGAACTAGATTCAGATGACTCAGTATTATTAAGTTTATCTGATGACTCAGGTATGAAGTGATTAGATAAACTGTTGGTCATTGACTCAGGTAAAGGAATATAATTGTTGGTAACTGGTGGTGCAACTGCATGAAATCCCAATCCTGACTTGTTCTTAGACTCAATATGAGAGTTTAACAGTTTCTCATACTGTTGTGATGACAATTGGAATTTTTGCAGTTTCACCTCAGTAGATGCATGTTCTGACATAGATTTGGTTAAAGATGTAGTCAGATGCTCAACTTGTGCTTTTAGATTGTAATTTTCAGATACAAGTTTATCTAAATCCTTTTGTAAAGAATTAATTTTGACTTGATAAAGTTTGTGTTCTCTAACATGAGATTCATTTAAGAGTAAGGTTTCTTTTACTTTATCAGCCAATTGTTGAGCATGTGTTCTATATCTTTCTACTTCATCTATGCAAGAAGGGGAACACAACCTTTCTCTTACCTCAGTGGCCATTGGAGGGACTTTGTTTTCCATATTGGCCATCAAAGCTTGGTTTTCAGCAAGTACTTCCTTCTCATACATGCTCCAATCACAAGTACCATCCTGCAAAATAATTAAACCAGTTTCTTTAGTGTTAGAGATACCTGTTGTATTGTTTGGTGGGGATGCATTGGTTAATAGTGGTTGTGTGAAACTCCTTTGACTAGGCTGTCTTGAGTCAGTTGACTGCTGTTGGCTGTTATTGCACTCCCTTGAAAAGTGTCCAAACAGATTGCACTTAAAGCATCTCACTTTGGACTTATCTACACCAATTTTTGTTGTTCTTCCTCCAACAGACAATCCTTTGTTTCTTTTCATGTACATCTTGGCTCTATAGGCAATCATTGCCATTTGCCATTGCAGATCCATCTCTTCCACTTCATCAGGATGAAGTTCTTCTAGATCTTGTTGACAAAAGTGAGCAGGAGTCAAGGTGCTTCCTAGATAAGCCTGAAAGCTTGAGCTGAAAGCTGCAAAGGCAGCTTTCTGTTCTTCAGTCTCCAGAACCACAGTAATTGGTTCTGTTTGATTGTTATTCTTCTTGCTTTTGGATTCATCAGCCTTTCCTTTTGTCTGTTTGTGCTGATTGCTTTGAGTTCTTGATTTTGAAGGCTTTGCTGCGTAGAAACTTGTTTCTCCTTCCTGTTCACCTTCATCACTGGAGTTGTCTTCATCTTCATTGCAGATGAATGCACTGCCAGTATTCTTCAGTTCTTTGAATTGATAAGGTGCTATAGGTGCTTTCACACTTTTGTTTCTTGTCTTTTCATCCAGCTCCAATGCTTCTACTTTTGCCACTAGAGTGTCTAGACCTATTGTTTTTAGATCAATAGTATTTTTAAACATGGACACAGTCTGTGTCCAGTTTTCAGGCAAAGAATGAAGCATCTTTTTATTCAATTCTTCATTGTTGTACTTAAGTTCAAGGATGTTCATCTCTGTAACAAGTTGCATGAATCTATGCAATTGTTGAGGGACTGACTCACCCGGAATATGATGGAATGTTTCATATTGTGCACGGAGAGTATCCTTCTTTATGCTTCTAATCTCGTCACTACCTTCACACAGAGTGTGCAGGATTTTCCATAACGAGTTAGCTGTTTTGTATGATTCACACCTGATCAAGAGTTCTTCAGGCAAAGCCATAGTAAGCATACTATAAGCTTTGATGTCAATCTTGACTCTCTTGGCATCATCAGGTGATAGATTCTTTAAACTGATGGGTTGATTATTATCCTTATAATCCGCTCCTAAGGCAGGTGGGATATAAGGTCCTTCGGTAATCGAAGCCCATAAGTCAGAATCTGTGTAATTAAGATCAGATTTGTTTTCCAGTTTAGGAGGTTTGATAAGCACCAACAACTGAGTTACTCATGTTATTTAATTTTGAAGAGCAGAGGTTTTGTTTTAAAACAGAATTCGATTAAACTAATCAAAGCTGATAGATCAATTGATATGAATCAATGAGCACCAAGCTCTGATACCACCTGTGAATCCAGGGATCGTTCAGGAATTATCAGAATTGATTTGAACAAGTATTGATCGCGAAATTATCAATACTTGGTGTTTAATCTATTAATAATACTAAAATCAACCAATCAAACAAATAAAATAAGAATAATCAAACCGAGAGAACTCAATAATGTTGATCGTAATGCTTTCTTGTTGCTATTGATGTTGCTGATCTTGAATACAATGATTCAGATAATGATTACTGATGATTCTAATGATTCTCAACTGTTGTTATTATGATCTATGTTGTTGATCTCGTATATATATATATATATATATATATATATATATATATATATATATATATATATATATATATATAGAGAGAGATCTAATTCTGTTCTATTGCTAGCTATTTTGTTGCTATATTAAGCCATCAAACTTATCCAATCGTCGCCATGTTTATCGGCTTAGGAATTTGAGATTTACAACGAATCTAATATGAATAAAGTTGTTGATGTGAGTGGAATATTCGCTTGAATAATATGTCTTCCGTCGCCATTGACTCAATGTTATTGCTCTGACATGTTGACTTGTTGACTTTTGTTGTTGTCTACTTGATGATTGAAATCATACAGTGTTAAAGTCTTCCGTAGGAATTTCTCTTCCGCAGGAACTTAGTCTTCCGCAGCAACACTTTGTTCTTCAGTACTTGTTCTTGTGATTCCGCAGGAGTTCTTGTCTTCCGCAGCACCCTCCTTCAGTAGCTTGTTCTTTTCTTGTTCAGCTGAAGTTGTTCTTCCGCAGGAGATCCACGGATGTACACTTCAGTTATGTTCCTAAGAACATCTACGAAAGAACACTTTATTCATCCGCAGTTGTTCCAACACTTAGTCAATTTTCCAAATTGACACAGTTTAATGTTTCCTGCACATTCACACATACATTCTGAAATATATTATATCATAGATGATATATTAAATGAAGTTCAAAATAAATGTTATTTAATTCATAAACACAATTATAATAAATATATTCATATTATATCATCAAGAACAAAATTACAATCATGATTACAAGAGTGATCTTTATCATCTAAACCTATACAAGAGATCTATCCCTAACACCGATTGGTCTTCCTCGTTTCAAATGTCTCTGAGATTCATGAGCCATTGTGTTATCAATTTGCTTATTTGGAATCTCAACTAGAGCAGGGCATTAGCAGCTGGTATATGAGATTTAGTAACTCTGTTTGTATCAGTAAATACTCAGGTAATTGTTTGCAATTTCTTGCAGATGTATTTCTTTTGAACCTCTGTCTCATTTGTTTTACCGGATCAAGATTCAATAATGAAGAAACTACCATGAACATCATTTTCTTGCTTTTTCTTTTCTCCCAGTGCTAGGAAAAACTGACTCGTTTAAGTGATAATCACAAAACGTGCTTAAATACATCACCCGTTAAAGGTTCAAGATATTTTTATGATGGAAGCTGATTCATATCCAACAAATATTCCTAACCTTCTTTGAGGACCCATTTTGTGCGTTGTGGTGGTGCATAGGGACATACACAGCACAACCAAAAATTCTAAGGTGGAAAATGTTTGCTCATTGAGAGAAAAGTTGTAAGTGATCTAGCATGAAGAATTGCATGACCCAAATAGACACAGGGAGTTTGTGTCCTCATTATTAATGGTTTAGCTATTAAATGCAGACGTTTGATTAACGAATCGGCTAATGTGTGTGTACATGAGCAACAGGGTGTTCAACAATAATTCCTACAAACATGCAATAATAATTAAAAGCATGTGATGTGAATTCACCAGCATTATCAAGTGTCACCTTTTTAACAGTATAATCAGGAAAATGTGCTCGTAATTTGATAATTTATGCAAGAAATTTTGCAAATGCCACATTACGAGTTGATAACAAAGACATGAGACCATCTACTTGACACATCTATCAAAACCATAAAATATCTAAATGGTCCACATGGTGGATGAATTGCCCACATATATCTCTTGAATTCTTTTAAGAAACAAAGGCGATTCATTTCCATTTTCACAGGCGAAGGCCTTGTAATAATATCCCAAGAGAACAAGATGTACACGAAGGATTTTATTCGATTGTTAGATCTTTTGATATTTAATGGATGCCTGCAGCACCTGGTAAGGGTGCCTAACACAATCAGTTTTACAATGAGGGTAGACAAGGAACACTTAACAGTTCAAATAGGGAACCGGGTTTGATTATGAGGATACTACAGAACACAGTAAGTAATAAGATAGAACAAGCAATAATAACACAGAAATATAGTTTTCAAGGAGTGTTGTATATTGCTCTCAAGTTCTATTACAAATGTTACAAAGAATATCTAAATTACAAGAACCTGAGACTCTTTATACTATATCCTACAACCGTCAATACTTAGAAGGACATTCAGAATTGACTAATCTAAACAACATGATCAATCTAAAGTCAAAAGGTAGATTTTCTTTTGACTAGTGACTATGACATGCTATAGCTCACATCCTTTTCTATTACAAAATGGTTTACAGGTACAAAAGTAAGAAGTTACAGACAAAGACCTTAATCTACAGTTTACAAAAGCATGGACTTTTTACACCAACTCATACAAGTTGGTGAGTCTTCAGAGTTGCAGCGAAAGTGTGTCAGCTTTATGTAAAGTAGATCAGAGAAAGCATGTCTTTCTCTGTCTTAGAAGAAATCAGTCTTCACAGCAAAATGGTTTCGGAAGACTTTGTCTCTGAAGCTTCAGAAGACTTCATCTTGGCTTCGGAAGATTTGGACTTTGGCTTCAGAAGATTTTACACTTAGAGTATTTTCTGATGTAGTGTGTAAAACTTCCGAAGCACTTCTACCTTTGTACGTCTAGTGCATGCACAGGAAGACCTTTGGTTGTTTTGGCTTCTTTGGTTGCATCAGCCTTATAATCTTCTGATATTACCTTACAAACTCCCCCTAGGCTGATGCTACCAAAACAGAGAAGTACTTCAGATGTTGATAGTCCTCATTAGGATCAAGACCAAGCCTCTCTTCATCATCTGGTCAGGATCCTTCAGACTTTCATAGTATCTTCTCATGTCATAGAGATCATGTAGAGGAAGATCAGCATGTCTTGCCAGAAGTAGACATCTTGACCTCCTTGATCTCTGATGACATACCATCTGTCCGGATTGGCAGCAAAACTCCAGGACAAGATGGGTCTTCCAATGGCAAGAGGCTCTACTTGAATAGGAGTTGGTTGAGCAGCCTCTTCATGCACTTCCTCAGGATGCTCTGACTCATCCTGAGGTGTGGAGGTGGATGCCTTGGTTTTCTTCTTCTTTGAAACACTTTTCTGGCCATCCTTTTCCTCCTCTTTGAAGTTTTCAACTGAGAGGACTGGTCTTCAGCACCAGATTGTTCTGTTGTGTCCCTCTTAGTTGGGATCTCTTCTCTCATAGTTTAGATGGAGAGAAAGGAGAACCCTGCTGTGGATCAGAAGATGAAGTTGGCTGAGATGCAGCTCTAGGATCAGGTTGTGTTGTCTCAAGGGTTTCAACCTTCACCTCAACTTTAGGTTGAGCTGGACTTGGTGGAGAATGCAAGTCTACAAGCTCTCCCCTTTTAATCTTTTGCTTGATCACTCTTATATGCTCATCCATGGTGGATAGAAACATAGGACCAAGCCTCCTTCCGGAGAATCCATACAGCTTCAAGAAGCTCATCATCCTTTGTCTATCTTCAGACTTCTTTTGGCTTTTATGGATGATGGCCCTTGACCTTGTAGCTTCTTCCTTTAGCTTTCTCTTAGCAGCTTTTCTTTCTTTTGTGGCTTGTTCCTCCAGCTGCTTGAGATATTCAAACTCTATGTACTCAAAGGATAAGGGAAGAAGTACAGGTGCCTGATAGAGTCCTGTGGCACTCAGGTAGTTGATCATATTCATTCTTTCAGCTTCCCTATCTACCTGAGGTTGTGCTTGTGCCACAGTCTCTGTCTCAAGACTTTCTTGAACTGGGGAGAGGACAGGAGCATGTTTGTAGAGCCTTTTCAGTCTCCTTTCTTCTTTAATCTTGAGGAGCAATGCTGCATCCTCTGCCTCCCTCCTCTCCTTTGACAGCTCAGTGTCAGCCAGCTCATTCAACTCTTCTAAGGGGAGAGATATGAGTTCATCAACATTATAGTTCCTGGTCCCCAGGTAGTTTAGCCTAGCTGCCCTCAACTCATCATCTTGAGTGTTTGGCCTGGGGGCAGCTCGGATAGCAGCTTGCATGAAGCCTGAGGACCCTCCTGAACTCTCTCCCCTTAGCTTCCTCTTCCTCTCTCTCTTCTCCTCCTCTAACTCCTCGGAGGTCATTTTCCTCTTCCTTTTGTCACGCACAGGCCTTGGTGACTCAGGGTGGAGAGAGCTTTGGCCTTCATTGCTTGGTTCAGCAGTCAAGCTCTGGCCAGAGAGAGGTTGTGGAGCACCATCACCAGCTGGTGCTTCACTGAGGGTACTGGGTGCAGAAGGAGATCCTATCTCAAGGTTCACAGGCTCAACCTCTAGGCCTTCAGTCAAGGTTTTCCCTTTGAAGCTAATATTGGGGTCCACTCAACATCCAGTTGACCAAAGATCTCACCTGCTATCCTCTGTCTATATAATCTTGATCTCATCTTGAACTCTTCTAGCACCCTTTCTTGTATCCAGTCTGCTAGTCTTCCAGCTTGTCTGTTTTGGCTTGGGTTGACAAGTGGAAGATCAACCAGATTTATGCACTCATAGAAACTCAGGTTTGAAAAGTTGAAAGTTTCTTGTGACCCTGAGTTCTAGAGATGATGAGAGCTCTTCTTTCTGTGTCATACCTCCATCCTATGATTGGGTTCTCAGAGTGGAGAGATGGGGTAGACATGGCTCTGGGTATACCCTCCTCAAATAGACTTTGAATGAGAGAGTCTACATCCATGTAGACTTAAGGAGGTTGAGTATGGACTATTGCAAGAGAGGGTGGTGAATCCTCTATGTCCATACTCTGAGAGGAACTCCCAGGTTCTGTGACTGTTTGGACTTTCTCCCCCTTTTTGGTAGCATCACCTTCTTGCATAAGTGAGCTGGGGTTGAGTCTGTCACATTCACAGGTTCTTGTGGACCTGGTTGAGTTCGTCTTGGTGGTCTCTCAGCTAGCTGGCCCTTGAGATCGGTGATCTCAAGTTGCTGGTCATTGACCTCTTTTGTAAGATAGTCACCTGAGATTCCAGGTGACTAATCTTAGAGACTAAATAGGTGCAAGTTTTAGTCAGTGTGTGCACCTTTAGTTTCAGACTCCCCTCATCTTCATCAGAAGAATCACGGGGGATGAGAGAATTGGACCAAGATCCTCCTCCTCATCACCAGCATATTGTTCTTGGCTGCTGGATTTCCCCTGCCTTATGACAGCTTCAAAGAAGTGTCAAAAGGCCTGGTTGCCATGGTTGAGGTCTTAAAGATGTAATCACTTGCTGAAGTGAGAGCCTCTTCCATGATCGGTGAATGATATAGGATAGACCTGGGTGAGACAGGAGTACTCATCTCTCCTTGAGTAGGTGTGGAGAAGAGAGACTCATGGTACTCGCTGAATGCCATGTCTTCATCATCATAGAAGTCAAGGCTGGGAATTGGTTGGTTTAGATCCAGCGGCTGGGGATGGTAACTTTCCCCGAAGGTTGTTCACTAGAGTGTGGAGACTCTGAGTGAAGGCTTAAGGCTGTTTGGGGTGTGAGCTCATCAGGCTGAGCATGAGGAACCTCAGCACTGATCATAGAGATGGGAGTGGTTTGCTCTCAGGGGGGAGTGAGCTCGAGTGTCCACTTCCTCCTGTAAGGTTGGTGATATGGGGGCCTGCACAAGCTGAATAGCATGTGCAGGGGTTCGCTTGGTTTTTCTCTGGTAGGTGATGGTTATTGTGGGCTGTATGTGTGGTTGAGAGATAGAAGGTGTGGTTCAACACTAGCTGGTGCTGCTAGGTTGCCACCTTGAGCAATGAGCTCAAACATTTTGGGGCAAGGGCTGTTTCTACCCCAGAGAAGCCAACAGTTGGCTTCCTTATTATTTTGAAGATTCGGGCTTCATTTTGCCCAATTTAAAATATTACCTGTTCCCCTCAACTGTGTGCCCAGTTCACAGTTGAGAATGTGCTGGACATATCTAGGGAACATGTAATACTCTAGGGAGTCCAAGTTAGCAAGCAAATTGGTATACAAATTGAGAATACCTGAACTTGACCCCTGAACCATTCCATGGACTATGAAGGAGAGGTCTTCTGGAATCTGATCCCATCCTCCATGCTGTGTTTGACAAGCTGTGTATGAAACATGAAGGAGGTACTTCCATTGGGATGAGACCTTCCCCTTCCTGAAGGTTTTGACTGAGAAGTCACCCTCATAGCCCATCTGCGCAAAGGAGTGGTTGACTGCAGCTTTGGGGAAGGACAAGTCACCTTCTACATCATCCAGCTGAAGATGTGTGTTATGATGGCCGGAGTGATGAAGATTGTCCTCCCCTGCACTGTGGCAGACAGTGCCTTCTCCCCGTCCATGGTGACCTCTTCGCAGGTCCGCCAGAACTCCAACAAATGATCCTCATAGAGAGGAGGATCAATGGTGAGGGAGGTGAAGTAGTTGGTCAAAGAAAGGTAACGACAAACCTCTGAGAAACCTGGATCTTTCTCAGAGTCTAACAGAGCAACTTGATTATGTTGCCTGTGAAGATGCATGGAAAAATCGGTTGATTTCTGCGGTCAAGGTTGGCCATTTTAAGTAGCTTTGTGATGAAGGAAGATAAGAACAAGGCGGTTTGTGGGTGAAATTAGGTTAGAGAACAATGTAGATGAAGAGGGAGTGAGAAGAGGGGAACCGTTTGAGAATATATATGAAATGGATTTGAAACAAAGTTATTGCAAAAGGATAAACTTTGAAATCCGAATGTCGGTCCCACCTCTGAAAAAGTGCCCAAAAAGGTAGTTATTTGGAAGTTGAAAATCTTCCGAAGGTAATTTAGCTTCGGAAGTTTTTTAAGAAAAAGCTTCCGAAGACAATTTGGCTTCGGAAGAAGAAAAAAATACTTAGAGAGTTTTTCTTCCGACACATATTTGATTTCGGAAGATATTAAGACTTGGAGTTTTATTCTAAAGAGAATAAATCTTCCGAGACTTAATTGCTTTCGGAAAATATTTGTCCTTCAAATACATGCAAGTACTTAGAAGCCTATTTAAGCTTCGGAAGATATTCTCAGAATTTCTTCCGAAGGTAAATTTCTTATAAGTAGTTATTTGATTTGAAAACATAAATTTCTTCCGAAGTCAACTTGAAATCTTCCGAAGGAAAATATGTTTGAAAAATTTTCAAAAATCTAAGGAATATCATAAAAAAAATTTTTTCTAAATAAACTGGGCTTATGAAGGTGATAAAATAGACAACTTAGGACACACAGGTTTTAGAAATAAAGTTGATTTAAGTTTTTAAGAAAATCTACTCAAAGTTAATCATCCCAATAGCTGATACAAGATATTTGAATCTCTGTTCATCAAAAGCTTTAGTGAACAGATCAGCATATTGTTCATTTGTGTTAACTTTGACTAGTTTGATTAATCCCTTCTCAAAATTATCTCTAATCAAATGATACCTGATGTTGATGTGTTTGGTCCTTGAGTGCTGCACAGGATTCTCTATAATGGAGATAGCACTGTTGTTGTCTATGTGGATGGGAGTCTCTTTGAAGTTGAATCCATAGTCCAGCATCTGATTCTGAATCCAAAGCACTTGAGCACAGCAACTTGCAGCAGCAATGTATTCAGCCTCAGCAGTTGATGCAGAGACACAGGATTGTTTCTTGCATTGCCATGAGACAATCCTTCCACCAAGGAATTGACATCCCCAGATGTAGACTTTGCAGTCATGTTGCAACCCCATAGTCACTATCTGTATAAGCATACAGATTGAAGTCAGAACTCTTTGGATACCAAAGGCCAAGCTTGGGAGCACCTTTGAGATATCTAAGAATCCTTTGACAGCAACCAGGTGTGACATCTTGGGGTTGGCTTGATATCTTGCACAGATGCATGTGGCAAACATGATATCAGGCCTGCTGGCTGTTAGGTACATAAGAGACCCATCATAGCCCTGTAAAGATGTTCATCCACACACTCCCCCTCAAGATCAGGTCCTAGGGAGTAGTTTCTGGCTATGGGTGTCTTAGCAACCTTACATTCAGTCATGTTGAATCTTGTAAGTATGTCTTGTACATACTTTGACTGACTTATGAAGATGCCATTGTCAACTTGCTTCACTTGAATTCCAGAAAGAAATTTAGTTCCCCCATGGCACTCATTTCAAATCTGTTCTTCATCAGCCTCTCAAAGTCTTTGAGAGCTTTGGATTAGTTGACCCGAAGATAATGTCATCCATATATATGAACCAGCATTAAGTCATTCCCTGTCCCTTTGATGAAGAGAGTTCCATCTATAGTACCCCTCTTGTAACCATGTTGACAGAGATACTGAGATAGTGTTTCATACCACTTCCTTGGAGCTTGGTGCAGCCCATAAAGAGCTTTATCAAGCTTGCAGACATAATCAGGATGATCTGGGTCTGCAAAGCCAGGTGGTTGTTTGACATACACCTCTTCATCAATCACCCCATACAGAAAAGCACACTTGACATCAAGTTGGTAGACCTTGAAATCCTTGGATGCAGCAAAAGCCAGGAATATTCTTACAGCTTCAAGTCTTGCCACAGGAGCAAAAACATCTGTGTAATCAATTCCCTCTTCTTGTGTGTACCTTGAACAACTAGTCTTGCCTTGTTCTTGATGACAAGTCCTCTATCATCCTTCTTGTTCCTAAAAACCCACTTGGTTCCTATGATAGTCTTCCCATGAGGAAGAGGACATAGGTTCCAAACCTTTTGTCTTTTGAATTGAAGCAGCTCCTCTTGCATTGCTTCAACCCAGCTTCCATCTTTCAAAGCCTCATCAACTTTCTTTGGCTCTACTTGGGACAAGAAGCAAGAATATAGACAAACATTTTTGTCATGGGTTTGTCCTCTTGTTCTCACCCCTGTATCAACATTTCCAATGATGTTTGTGGTGGGGTGTGACTTGTGGATCCTGAGTTGAGGGATCACAGCAAGTTGATTTGACAGATCTAGATTAGAGAAATTCAGATCTGGCAATGGAGTGTCACCCACCACATCAGCACACTTATCAAGTGAGACTTGATCCAATGAGTGTGTGACATCATTTATGTTGTCTTCTATGGAGTGGTTATCAGCATCAAGAAATTCTTGATCACTATCACCACCTCCATTTCCTCCTACATTTGAAGCTCCTTCTCCTGAGTTTTGAGCCTCTGAGCTGGAATTTGAAGGCATCTCAGATGTATCAGCTGAATTTGTCATGTTTGTGCTGATAGGATCTTCATTTGCAGGGTTAGTCACCAAAGGAGCTGAAGTAGTAATCTTGCTTGGTCTTCTCAGCTCAAATCTTGGGTCAGGATCTCCTGTTGATATGTTATCTGTAGATCCTGAAACATTCTCACAAGACTTGTTAAAACAGTTGGTAACTAAGTCAAGATCAAATAGCCAATCCGGACCAGAACCTTTCACACTAGGGGTGTGCTCATTGAAGGTCACATTGGCTGACTCCTCAACTACTCTAGTTCTGAGATTGTATACTCTATAAGCCTTAGCTTGGGAAGAGTATCCAATAAAGTGTCCATCATCTGACTTCTCATCAAATTGGCTACTTGATCTTTGGTATTCAAGATGGTGCAAGGACATCCAAATGACCTGAGGAAACCAATAAAAGGTCTCCTTTTGTGCCACAGCTCATAAGGAGTCTTACCATGAGTCTTAACCACTAAAACTCTATTTGTACATAGCAGGCTGTGTTAACTGCCTCTGCCCAGAAGGTGATGGGCAGTTTAGAGTCAGACAACATGGTTCTTGCAGCTTCATAAGTGTCCTGTTTCTCCTCTCAGCAACACCATTTTGCTGAGGAGTCCTGGGAGCACTATATTGTCTTGTAATACCCTTTTCATCACAAAATGTATCAAGGATTTGGTTCTTAAATCTTTGATCACATCTTATGGTCTTGACCTTGTGATCAGATTGATTCTCAATTTTCAGAATGAAGTTCTTCAAGATCTCAAGAGTCTTATCCTTAGTTCTAAGGAAAAAGACCCAAGTGAATCTTGTGAAGTCATCTGAACTCATTACACTGGTGGGGCCAAAGAGATCCATGTGTAATAAGTGTAGAAGAGTAGTGATAGAGTTCATTTCCTTTGGCTTGTGAGACACTTTATGTTGCTTCCCTTTCAGGCATGCAACACAATGATCATCACTTGTAAACTCTTTCTTTGGCATTCCAGTTACCAAATCATTCTTAATTAATTTATTCATGTTTTTTAAAGTTTACATGGCATATTCTTTTATGCCATAGGAAAGACTCATCACTATTTGCTTTAGATAGAAAGCAAGAAACCTCTCCTGAGGGAGATGTTTTCTGCAAGTCCATCTTATACATGTTCCCTTTCCTAGGGGCTCTGAGCAGGATATGCTCTTGAGGAATGACCACCCCGGGCTTGAGAATAATGCACTCATGCTCAGTAAAGAGCATGTTGTGTCTCTGATCACAAAATTGGGATACACTCAGTAGATTGTATCCAAGCTCTTTAACAAAATTTACCTTCTCAATGGTGAGCTTACCATTTATGACCATACCCCTTCCAGTGATGTAACCACCCGCATCTCCTCCCAAAGCAACTGGTCCTCCATCAATTTTCTCAAAATTGTGAAGCAAAGAACCATTGCCAGTCATGTGCCTGGAACAACCACTATCAATGATCCACACATTTTTCTTAGTTCTTAGCTGTTCCCGCACAAAAAGAAATGGTTAGTTACACTTGGAAACCCAAGCCTCATTGGTCTTGGGCTTTTCAAAGTGATTTGAAGACAATGTAACAGTAACAAATTCTATATTCAAGCTTTGAGGATCATTAGTTGCTATTGATGAAGAACTCTCAATCTCCAGGTCTTTCTTCATCTTCCACACCACATTTGGAAGATTGGACTTGACCTTCAACACTTCGAAAGTTTCAATAACTTCTGAGGTTTTGGATACTGGACCTTCGGAAGATCTTGCTTTCACTACAGCATGCTTTAGTACTTCGGAAGCATTCCTTTCTTCGTGACCAAAATTTCTTCCGAAGGCAAGTTCTCACTTGTCTTCTTCTTCACTTTGGAGCTTCTGAAGGAAACAGATTTTCCTTCCAAAGCTTGCTTTTCCTTCTTCTTCCCAGAAGCTTTTTCTTTGACCATGTGGATAGTGCTTTTGGGATTGTAGATGCAATCCTTAGCCAGATGAGAAGTACTACCACACATGATGCAGTTCATTTGCTTCCTTCTGGGAGTCTTCTTTTGAGAGCAAGAGTGAGTTTGATCACTTTCCTTCTCCATCTTCATCTTCACAGATGATGCAACAAGCTTCTTAGGGAGAGGCTTACTCTTGGAGTTGGATGGTTAAGGCTGTGTAGCAGTGGTGCACAGCTGGTCAGTCTTCTTCTTCTTGCTGGAATGGTTTGGAACTAAACTAGAACTCCTGGTACTAGAGTTCATAGTTGAGTCTTCAGCCTTTACCACTTCAAACCCTACAGAAATGAACACTTGTTTCTGCTTGGAGTCAAAAGTGGCCTTGATCTCTTGAGCCTTCTTTGATCTTCTCTTAGCTCTTCTGATCAAGTTCTTCCTCTTTGACTTGGTCATTCCAGACTCTTTCCTCTCCTCAGGAGAATAGTGACCCTTCTTAGGATGATCTTCTTCACTCTCTCAGAGTCATCCTTCACTATCTCCTCTTCATCCTCTTCAATAATGGGGTCTATGAGGGGAAGCTCATCTTCACAAGTTCCACACCTTGGAGATCTTACAGAAATAAAGTGTGTGGAGGAGCTATCTCAGTAGATCCCAGTCCCTGCTTATTCTGATAACAAACTTTGCATGTAGGGATGAGGATATTATGTTCTTGAATGTCTCTTCTTCAAGAACACATTTTTCTGCCTGGCTTTGCTGATCACAAGCTCAGCCTGGCATTCAGTTAACTTTGAGATGAGATCTTTGATTTGAGTCCTGTAGTTAGTGTGCTCATGCTTAAGAATTGAAATGGTTTTCTCTAGATCTTCTATCTTAAGTTTATAATCATTTTCAGCTCTTTTAAAATCAGCTTTTAAGATACTTAAGGACTTAAGATCAGATCTCATCTCTAAGTTATAGGATCTGTATCTATTAACTTTAGCAATACATTCAGGTGTACAGAGATGTTCCAATACCTTGGCTTCATCATGATCTGCCATCAATGCTTGGTTTGGAGATGTATCTTCCACCTGAAAGCTCCAGTCAAAGCCTCCTTCTTCAACAGCAACTGCAGCTTACTGTCTTGACTTCTGATTCTGGTGAGCTCTTTCAGTGTAGTTTAACCTTGTTTGTGCTTGCCCATCATTTGACCTAGGTGCCTTGCACTCTCTGGCAAAGTGTCCTATTTGGTTACAGTTGTAACACTTCACTTTGCTTTTATCAAGCCTAAACTTTCCATTGGCTGCATTGCTAGGAAACTTCCTTCTAGTCCTCTTGTAGAATTTGTTGGCCCTGTGAGTGAGAAGAGCCATCTGCTGGACTATTTCCATATACTCCAGATCATCTGGATGGATACAGTCCAGATCTTCAAGGGTGAAGAGAAAGTTGCCCGAACTTTCATCAGAAGACACAAAAGCTTGTGAAGAGCTTGTCTCCTGGAGTGGGCTTCCAGGGATGTAGCCTTCCCTTGGTGTCTCCAGAAAGGTGATGAAAGGACCCTTTTGTGATTTTTTGGGGTAGCTGATGAGATGGTGTTGTGGTTCTCTGCAATCCCTTTCAACCACATGAAGGGCTAAACTCTATTGGTTGTTGGAGTTACCAGATGGATTTTGCATGTTCATCTCCATCTGGTAGCCACTGAGGATACCATACAACTCTGTGAGAGTAAGGGTCTTGAGGTTCTCAGTCCTCTTGATGATCACACAATAGTGTGTCCATTATCTGGGAAGAGAGGACATGAACTTCCTCACAACATCCCTGTTCTCAAGAGTTACTCCAACATCTGTAGAGTATCCACAATCTCAACATACCTGAAGTATTGTTGAGTCATGGTTTCACCTGTATGAAGGTGAAGTTCTCAAACTGCTACTTCAAAAGGTCTTCTTGTTTTCTTTTGCATCATCAGACCCTCATACATCAGCTTCAGTGCATCCCAGAGTTGCTTGGCAGTCTTGCACTTCTTGAAGCCTCTGTAGATAGAGTTTGGAAGAGCAGTTTGGAGGGCGGTCATGGCTTTCTGATCAATATCAATTCTCTTCCAGTCTTCATCAGAATAGTCAGCCACTTCCTTTGGTATCATACCACCACCAGCAGCAGCTGAAGAGGTGGATGGTACATGAGGTCCATCAACAACAGCCCCCACATCTGGAGTCTTGAGACTTGATAAAGCCTTCCATTCTTTGACACCAAGTATCAAAGTCTTCAGGAGTGATCAGTGGGGACTTTGTCATTGTACCGGTTTCCATATCAGCCTTTGTGATAGCTGCCATGTGAGATGTTAAGTGAACTGTGAAACTAAAAGGATTAAAGATGGTGAGATCTTACAATCAAGAGCCTGAAATGCTCTGATACCAATTGCAGGACCAGGTAAGGGTGCCTAACACAATCAGTTTCACAATAAGGAGAGACTTGGAACACTTAACAGTTCAAATAAGGAACCGGGTTTGATTATGAGGATACTATGAACACAAGTAAGTAATGAGACAGAACAAGCAACAATAACATAGAAATATGGTTTTCAAGGAGTGTTGTATATTGCTCTCAAGTTCTATTACAAGTGTTACAAAGCATATCTAAATTACAAGAACCTGAGACTCTTTATACTACATCCTACAACCATCAATACTTGAAGGACAGTTGGAATTGACTAATCTAGACAACAAGATCAATCTAAAGTCAAAAGGTAGATTGCCTTTGGACTTGTGACTATGACATGCCATAGCTCACATCCTTTTCTATTACAAAATGTTTACAGGTACAAAAGTAGGAAGTTACAGACAAAGACCTTAATCTATAGTTTACAAAAGCATGGACTTTTCACCAACTCATACAAGTTGGTGAGTCTTCAGAGTTGCAGCGGAAAGTGTGTCAGCTTTATGTAAAGTAGATCAGAGAAAGCATGTCTTTCTCTGTCTTCGAAGAAATCAGTCTTCACAGCAAAATGGTTTCAGAAGACTTTGTCTTTGAAGCTTCGGAAGACTTCATCTTTGGCTTTGGAAGATTTGGACTTTGGCTTCGGAAGATTTTACACCTAGAGTATTTTATGTTGTAGTGTGTAAAACTTCCGAAGCACTTCTACCATTGTACGTCCAGTGCATGCATGTAGGAAGACCTTTGGTTGTTTTGGCTTCTTTGGTTGCATCAGCCTTATAATCTTCTGATATTACCTTACAATGCCCATGAGTGTTTTCAATTATTCTTCTCATCTTGTAGATCTTGGATGGCCTAATCTGTCATGCCATAAGTTAAGTGTTTCAGGATCACAAAATTTTTCTTTAACTTCCATACATGCCTGAGGCATATTAATGTGTGTATAATGTAAACCAGACTGAAGCATTGACAGTTTTTCTAATATCTGATATTTTCTTATGATATGCAAATATTTTTCATTATCAACAGTCCTTGACTGAGTATCATATCCGTTATGATATATGTTTTTGAAACTCAACAAATTTCTTATTGATTTGGGGAAAATAAAACATTTTCTATTATAAGCTTTGTATCATTTGGTAATGCTAAATTAGCTTTTCCCACTCATTCTATCAGGTCTATAGGGCCTGATATTGTATTAACGATTTCTTTTGTTGGTTTAAGTTCATAAAAACATTTCTTAGATCTAAGTATAGCGTGTGTGGCTCCACTATCTGATATATTATATATATATATATATATACTATATATATATATATATTTGCTTCATTTGTTTGATCTTGTGCTCCAGTTATGTTCATTGTAATCTTGAAAGTATAAAGCAAAAATAAATAGTGAATAATGATGATATTGTTATATTTTAACAAGAACTTTCTTTAATCGAAAGAAAACATTACATGAAGAAAAATACATGATAAAGATAGGAAAACACTTAATTGTTTCATATAACTATTGTGGTCAAGCAACAAGTGTTTCAGAGTTCTATGTCAAAGTCTGCATTGTTCAACTCAACGTTGAGATTATCAAAATTATCAACATGGTACACCTCCTTCTCTTTCCTTTTAAGAGAGCTTGGTATAGTTCACATAAATGTGGAGCTGTGCGTGATCGAGTGGTAATAATTCAAGGTTTAATTGATCTAAATGCTTGATTTTACATCATGAGTGTGGTGGATAGTTTCAAGTTGTTTGTGTTTTGATTTATAGGTAATTGGAGCTAAAGGAGGCTTATTTTGGAGAATAAGGAGCCAACACGAAACTACAAGGACTAAAGATGTAAACATCAAAAGTTACAAATAAGGCACGGAATTAGGCATACAGACACACCATACGCCGGGTATGGACGTATAATACGCCGGTCGTCGTATTGGCGGCGTATTTGTGGGCGTATTTGACAAAAATTATAGAAAGTTGGGCGTATGGTTGCTGAGGGGGGCGTTTGATACGCCCATGCCTGGCGTATCATACGTCGGTCTTCAACTAACACCCGAATTTTATGGATCTTGATGCTACTTAAACCTATCCAACCCCAACTCGAAGGACAACTCTTCTCAGCTGAAATCTAGCAAATTCAAGGTGATTTGGATGCTTTCAAGCTTCCCAACACACACCAAATCATCATTGATCATCATATAATCATATTAAAGATTCAATGAAGACCATGAGGGGATAGTTCTTTCATGATTGCTTTCGGGAGTACAATTCTTGTCAAGTGAGGCAATTGGTATGTTTGATTAGGTTTGGTATTGAACAATGGATTAGTGAATGAAGTTTTATGTTTTGATTGATTTAAAAGGTTTACTTATAAATAAAGTTGTGTGCTTGATTATCAGTTTTCGGTTTCCTTGCATCGTGAGCTCATTAAGAAAAGTAGACAACGTGATATAGGTGAATTGGTAACTTTGTGAATGAACGAGTCTTAAAAGATTGTTCGTTTGTTACCACTTTAATCAAAAGCTAAGATCTTGAAGTATTGTTTATTACGAACCCTAATTTGAAAGTATCAATGTGGATCTTGCGGAATTAGAAACCCGGAAGTGATTGTTTCTAATATTTAATCAAATTCGTTTCAAAGTTTGTTTCTTTTTGCAATTGTGTTCTTAATTTCATCTCAAGTTCCAATTTTTAATACTAAAGTTCGTGTCTTTAGGTTAATTGAGTCATATTGTTAAACACTTTCCACATATTCCCTGTGGAGACGACCTTACTTACCCTTACACAATAAAGGTAGCTAAGACCGATATAATAACTTGTTTTGATCGAGTCTTGACAACCAGATCAAAATGGCGCTGTTGCCGGGGAACTAGTGTGCTTAGTGTTTAATAGTTTTTATTTGCTTCTTAAAAATTTATAAAAAACACAAAAGATTTTACTTTTCTATTTTTTTATTCGTTTTCTTGTTCAGTATTACGCGAGGTATTTTGTGTTTTCTTGTTTGCAGGTAACCATTACATTAATGCATACAAGATTTCAGGAAGGACCTCACCATTGTTATTTGATCCAGAAATCGAGAAGACTACAAGAGCGAATCGTGAATTTCAAAAATCAATAACTTCAAGGACTTCTCAAATTCGTGGTCAAACAAGATCGGAAGAAGGTACATCATCAGCAGCAACAGCTCATCGGATATTAAGCAGACTTTCAAGAACACCCGAAAGTAACCGGTCAAGAATGATGAACAATCCAGAAAACCAAGGAGTACCCAACCCAGCCAACCTTTGGGAGATATTCCATTACCCGTATTCCATCCAGCTGATGATCCTCCACCTCAACCACAACCAGTGCAACCTCAACCTCTGGGGCCGATCCCTGTAAATCAAGGTGTGCAAAACCAACCTCCGCCCATGAACTTCCAATCGATGCCAAACTTCTGGATTCGTATCAAAGTTTTCAGCATGACGTGGAAGGAGCCATCATAGCAATGAGGATCGGTTTTCCACCGAAGGAAGTCATCACACTAATTATGTGGAAGAGTGGATTGAAGATCAAGTCGACATGGACGGACCAAACCACATGATTTTGGAGATTATGGGAACCAACCGGGCTATCAAAACCGTCAACCAAATTAGGATCAGGATGATTATGCTCAACCACCCATTCGCAACAACGTGGAGGTCAACCGTTTAATGGCATACCTGCCAATCTAGGAGCGCAACACTATGTACCAGCATATGGTGTGGATAGTCACTTTCACCCCGCCATTGCCATTAATTCATCTCCTATAGTTTCACCAACACAAAGGGGACAAGCTTTTGAAGTTAGACCACAATGCTTAGGCATTCTCCTTCACTTCCATGGTATGGCAACCGAAGAACCCTATTTTCATATATCCGAATTTGAGGCATCATGTAGCACCATTGGTGGCCAAGGCTTTTCACCGGATGAAGTTAAATTGGTCCTATTCCAATTTACCCTAAAAGACAAGGCAAACAATGGTTCCTATCTCTACCATCTGCAAGTATTCACACATGGGTACAAATGCAACAACAATTCTTGGATGAATACTATACTTCCCAAAGGACAAGTGATGCAAGGCGAGCCATTCGAGGATTTACACAATAATCAGGTGAACAGTTCCATGAAGCTTTTCACCGATTCAAAGAGATGCCAAGAACTTGTCCACATCATGGCATAGCTAAGTGGGAATTGATTTCAGCATTCTATGATGGGCTATCACCGGAGGATGCTAGAGATGTAAATTCCATAAGTGCTGGAACGTTCACCTTAAACCATGAGGATGATGACTGGGATATTCTTGAAAGGATGTGTAATCTCCAAGAAGTGTGCACAATCAAGCCGAAGGTCAAGGGGTGCAAACAAAAGATGGTGAATGATCATGTGGCCATGGATAGAATTACGGTTCTAGAACGAGAAATTGCAAGCCTTAAAGTTGGAACGAGTGGCGTGGCGAACATATCTAGTGAGTATGAAGTGGGTGACATGTGCAATGACATAGGCCATACATCGGTCACATGCTACTTGAATTTGGGAAGAGTGAAAGTGTACATCAATTACAAGGCCAAGGAGAAAGGAAGACATACGACATGAATTCCAACACTTATCATCCCGGTCTTAGAAATCACCCAAATCTTAGATATGGTAACAATACTAATCAATTGAATCCTCCTTTTCAGGTACCAAATCAAGGAAGCAACCAATATCAAGGCCAACAACAAGAATACAATCAAGGCGGTTATCAAAGGACAACTATAATCAAAGAAACTACCACAAGGCCATCAATATAATCAAAGGAATCAACAACATTAACAAGGTGCTTCTACTAACAATGGCAATGACAATGCAATTTTGTCAGCAATTCAAGATCTTGCAAAGGAGATGAAAGAGTTTAAGCAATTTAGAGAGGTGCAAGAAAAGACCAATGAGGCCATTGCCAAGCAACTTGGACAATTAGCTGAACAATTATCCGAACGAGAAACAGGGAAGCTTCCAAGTGATACAACAAAGAACCCTCAACATCAAGCTTCAAGTTCAAAGAATGTGCACATCAATTTGGTTAGTATCCTTCCTAAATCTAAATGTATTGATTATGATTTAACCTCACTTTCTTAAGTAGTTGCAGGTAAAGATAAGGAAGTAGATGAAGAAGAAAGAAGTGACCCGGGAGCACCAATCATTCCCATTCAAGTCGAGAAATTTAAAATAAAAAGGGCACTTTTGGATTATGGAGCCGGGGTGAGCATCCTCCCAGGTAGCTTGTATGACCAATATGACTTTTGTCCATTACATGAAACTAACAAAATAGTAGTGCTAGCCGATTCGACATGGAAACAACCCCGGGGAATGGTCAAGGATGTGATAATCAAGCTAGGAGAGTTTTACTATCCGGTGAACTTTATGTTTCTTGATTATGCACCAGTAAGGATAAATGAGCAACCAAAGGTAATTTTAGGTCGACCATTCTTGGCAACAGCTAAAACTCAAATCAATTGCCAAGATGGAATTATAGACATGACATTCAAAAACCGTAAGTTGTTCTTTAATGTGTTTTCAAAATCAATTACATATGTAGTTAATAATGATTGTATTGTAACAGATGCTACTAAGGGTGTGCTCCCTTACATTTCACATGTAAGCGAGGACACCACCAGAAAAATGGTTTTGATCCTGACAGGTTTGAGCTTGAGAATATGGAAAAGGATGAAAATGTAAAGGTGGAGCCATTAAGGAAGGAGAATCTGAGATGAAAGGTAAAGATAGGTAAACCACCAGATCAAGTGCATTCAAGGGTCAAAGAAGAGATGTTTGACCAATGCGGGCACGGATAAGAAAAACTATCCAGTCGGGAGAAGCGGCTCTTTAAAGAGAAATTTAGAGAGTAGCACCCAATACGACCACCATAAGTGGTCTCAGGTAAGGTCCGGCTGAAGACCTAAAACTTAGCGCTTATGGGAGGCAACTAAGAACTTTAGGGTGTGTTCACTAGAAACCCTCACGAGACTACAACTCGTCCACTCGGGTCTACCAAGGGGTTTAAAGGCTTGTTGCATATGCTAAATGCAACATGATCCTACGAAAGTGAATTTAATTCTTTATTAGTTTGTGGTTTGTTTTGTTTTGATAGTCAATCACGAGATGCAAGCACTCAATTGTGGGGAGGCACAAGTCGGTGGATGAATGCATATAATACTGATTGTGATCAGGTCCATGTGCTCTTTCCACTACTTTGGTTTTGAACAATATTCCTTCATGATTTCGTTGAAATTGATTGATAATATCTACTAACGGGTGTAGTTAATAATGATTGTATTGTAACAGATGCTACTAACGGGTGTGCTCCTCCTTACATTTCACATGTAAGCGAGGACACCACCAAGAAAATGGTTTGATCCTGACAGGTTTGAGCTTGAGAATATGAAAAGGATGAAAATGTAAAGGTGGAGCCATGAAGGAAGGAGAATCTGAGATGAAAGGTAAAGATAGGTAAACCACCAGATCAAGTGCATTCAAGGGTCAAAGAAGAGATGTTTGACCAATGCGGGCACGGATAAGAAAAACTATCCAGTCGGGAGAAGCGGCTCTTTAAAGAGAAATTTAGAGAGAAGCACCCAATACGACCACCATAAGTGGTCTCAGGTAAGGTCCGGCTGAAGACCTAAAACTTAGCGCTTATGGGAGGCAACCTAAGAACTTTATGGGTGTGTTCACTAGAAACCCTCACGAGACTACAACTCGTCCACTCGGGTCTACCAAGGGTTTAAAGGCTTGTTGCATATGCTAAATGCAACCATGATTCCTACGAAAGTGAATTTTAATTCTTTTATTAGTTTGTGTGTTTTTGTTTTGTTTTGATAGTCAATCACGAGATGCAAGCACTCAATTGTGGGGAGGCACAAGTCGGTGGATGAATGCATATAATACTGATTGTGATCAGGTCCATGTGCTCTTTCCACTACTTTGGTTTTGAACAATATTCCTTCATGATTTCGTTGAAATTGATTGATAATATCTACTTCCCTAAGCTATGAAAATACCAATGGTGACTACCATACATTAAGGACAATGTATCTCAAGTGTAGGGATGAAGGAAAAATTGAAAAAATTGAACCTTTTTGAAAAATTGATCTTCTAATAAGCTTAAATTGTGCATGAGACCTAAAATTTTTTCATACATGGTTAATTATCACTTGTTTGTGCATGTATAGATCCATTGGCATGCTTGTTTTGAAATTATAGTAAGGCATTCCCATCATGAGTTTTATAAAAATTTAGGTAGAATTCTTAGGAGGCATAACGAACGAATGGTAGATGACATACATGCTTCACATTTTTAACCCTTTTCCACCGTTTCCATGAGAATTTGAGCCTAATTGAGCAATTCATAACATATGTTGATTTGCTTTATATTTTTTTTGCATAATGAGGGAAACCATAATATGCATTTAAGTTAGAACTCGTGTAATTGATGTGTGTCAAGATCATGAACCAATATGTGCATAAATGTGATAGAGGCATTAGGAATGAACCATTTGCTTAAACCTTCTCTTTTGAATCCCTTACCTTGATAATCTTCCTTTAGGCACCATGTTGAGCCTCAACTTGTCATTTGAATAAGCCTAAAACAATAAGCCTACAAAGCCTTAGCCTTTTTATGAAACCTAGGGTGATAAAGTCCATTCTATGACATACCAAGAAGTGTTGTCTCAGTAGTAGTTCAATAATAGTATGATTGGTTATGAACATGTGAAAAAAAAAAAAAAAAGCTAAAGATGAGGTCAAAATGACCAAGATATGAAGCAACAAAAATAGTGTGAGAATTCTATGATATGATTGCTATTAGAGGATAGAAATTGATACACATCACATCTAGCATGTTTAAATTGGATTTCATTCACCGTTTTCCATTCTAAAATCCCTATTCTATCCCACCTTAAACCTTAGCCTAACATTACAACCTATAAAATAACTCTTGATTTATGTATTATATTGTGTTAATTGATGGCGATATGATTAATATACGAGCTTATAATGAAGATGTACATTCTTGGTTTGAGAGTTTAGATATACTAGTATATAATCACTAGTCCACAAAACAAACCTAGAAGAGTGTTCATTGTGAGGAATGTGAATGCATGAATGTTTGAAGCAAAAGGTGAAGTTATGCCAACTAAAGATTCTAAGTTTAAAACATAAGTGGTAATACATGTTGGGTTGTGAATCTTACATGATGAAAGTTAAAACTAAATATGCCTTGGGACCTTAGCTTATACAAAGTTGTGATAATTTAACATGTTTGATTAAGTAAGGTTAATTATGCAAATAAGTTTGTTTGAGGACAAACAAAAGGTTAAGTGTGGGGATGTGATCGAGTGGTAATAACTAATAGTCAAGGTTTAATTGATCTAAATGCTTGATTTTACATCATGAGTGTGGTGGAATAGTTTCAAGTTGTTTATGTTTTGATTTATAGGTAATTAGAGCTAAAGAAGGCTTATTTTGGAGAATAAGGAGCCAAACACGAAACTACAAGGATTAAAGATGTAAACATCAAAAGTTACAAATAAGGCACAAAATTAGGCATATCGGCGTACCATACGCCGGGTATGGGCGTATAATACGTTGGTCGGCGTATTGGCGGCGTATTTGTGGGTGTATTTGACAAAAAATACAGAAAGTTGGGCGTATGGTTGTTGAGGGTTCGTATGATACGCCCATGCCCGGTGTATCATACGCCGGTCTTCAACTAACACCCGGATTTTGTGGATATTGATGTCTAATTAAGCCTATCCAACCCCAACTCAAAGGACAACTCTTCCCAGCTTAAATCTAGCAAATTCAAGGTGATTTTGGGTGCTTTCAAGCTTCCCAACACACACCAAATCGTCATTGGTCATCATATAATCAAGATTAAAGATTCAATGAAGACATGAGGTGCTAGTTCTTTCTTGATTGCTTTCAGGAGTATAATTCTTGTCAAGTGAGGTAATTGTATATTTGAATAGGTTTTGTATTGAACAATGGATTAGTGAATGAAGTTTTATGTTTTGATTGATTTAAAAGGTTTACTTATAAATAAAGTTGTGAGCTTGATTATCAGTTTTCGGTTTCCTTACATCGTGAGCTCATTAAGAAAAGTAGACAACGTGATATAGGTGAATTGGTAACTTTGTGAATGAACTAGTCTTAAAAGATTGTTCATTTGTTACCACTTTAATCAAAAGCTAAGATCTTGAAGTATTGTTTCTTACAAACCCTAATTTGAAAGTATCAATTGTGGATCTTGCGGAATTAGAAACCGGAAGTGATTGTTTCTTAATATTTAATCAAATTCATTTCAAAGTTTGTTTCTTTTACAATTGTGTTCTTAATTTCATCTCAAGTTCCAAATTTTAATATTAAAGTACGTGTCTTTAAGTTAATTAAGTCATGTTGTTAAACACTTTCCACATATTCCCTGTGGAGACGACCTTACTTACCCTTATACAACAAAGGTAGCTAAGACCAATATAATAACTTGTTTTGATCGAGTCTCGACAACCAGATCAGTGCGACAAGCCTTTGACCAGTGGTTTGTGCTACCACATCTAAAATAGGAAGTGTCATTGCTTTCGGACCTACCAGCTTCATTCCCTTTGTGTTGGTTAGAATTGCTATTTTGTGGAGCATGGTAATTGATTGTTCTTTGATTTTTAACACGGCCAAGACCACGTCAATGACTATAAAAGTTACATCGGTAATTATTATTACCCTTGAAAGAATGGTTGCAACCATTAGGGTAACTTTTATCAAAAGAACCACGATCACGACCTCGTCCCCACTTTCTTCCAGAGTTTTTAGTAGCAACAATTACTTCTGGAATTGCTAATGATCCCGTGGGACGAGCTTGATGATTTTTCATCAAAAGCTCATTATTTTTTTCTGCTATGAGAGAAATAAATTTAAATCAGAATATCTTTTAAAAACTTTTGCAACCTATATAGTTGTTGCAAGTTTATATTTGATGCATGAAATGTGGAGAAAGTTTTCTCCAACATATCTTCCTCGGTAAAATTTTGTCCACGGAATCTGAGGGTCGAGCATATTCTGAACAAAGCAGAGGTGTACTTGTTTACCTTTCTGAAATCTTGAAACTTGATATTGTTCCATTCATCTCTAGCAGTGGGAAGTTTTGGTGATCAAACCTGCTTTTTAAAATCTTTCCATAAAATGTACGGATCTTCATAATTTGAATATTCAAACTGTAACATTTCATCAATATGCTTATGCAAAAAGACATCAGCTTTCGCTTTGTCTTGTTTCGAACAAGCATTTCCCTCTTGTATAGTTTCTAAGACACTCATGGATTTAAGAAGTCTTTTTACATGAGCCGTCCATAACTAATAGTTTTCTCCACTGATATTAAGAGCTGGGAATTCGATTTTCGTAATGTTCGGCATTTTTGTTTGCTAAACAAGAATTAAGCAAATAGTAAGATAATTATCAAGATCCATATATATCAATAAGCATTACGATACAATAAAGCGGTAGAGCTATAAACAAATATAGAAATAAGAAAAGTTTAATTCTTCAGGTGGTAGTTCAGCAATGGAGATAAGAATTAAAATGAGCATTATAGTTGCCAGTACTAAAACCGGGTGTATTATCTTTGAAAAATTGCCTTGGATAAACTTGAGAAAAGAGATAATCTGTTTATTGAAAATAGATTGATAGTGGTCAATTTATAGTTTAAACTATAACCGTTTATAACAGCCATGTACAACGGCTATATAATCATCGTGTGTGTATATATCGACAGTAATTTTAAATAAAATAGATAGGTATAATATTATGTTATAAAAACATGAATTTAGTTTATAAAAACAAAAGAGAATAAGAACAAAGAGTTAGAATAAAACGTTAATACGAATAAATGTTAATAAACATAATCAAAATGTTAGTTGTATAAAGTTAGATGACATAAAAAGAAATGTTAGTTGCATAATCAAAAGTTATATGCATAAATAAAAGTTAGTTTGTTAGTAGTCCCATGGTTATTTTAGTTATCTTTTCAATATAAGATATTATATATTATTACTTAATGAAGCCCTTACCTTGATTAATGGATGACTTTGTGTTTTATTGATCTTTTTTATTAGAGTTTAAGAGCTCTCGTGCTGATAACATGCTATAATATCACAATAATTAACACAAGATTAGTGTTATAACCTTAAGAACTTTAAAGAGAATTGCAAGATGTCCATAATAAGATCTCCTTTATGCTTACTTTATTTATCTTAGTTATCTTTTCAATATAAGATATTATATACTATTACTTAATGAAGCCCTTACCTTGATTAATGGATGATTTTGTGCTTTATTGATCTTTTTTATTAGAGTTTAAGAGCTCTCGTGCTAATAATATTCTATAATATCACAATAATTAACACAAGATTATTGTTATAACCTTAAGAACTTTAAAGAGAATTGCAAGAGCAAGAAGAAGAGAAATGTATAACTTATAAAGTGTATACAAGATGTGCATCTTCTCCTCTATATTGAGATGATATTTATACTATAAAGATCAATTATTTTGGTAGACAAGTAAAACTATTTGGTAGATGAGTAGCATAGTAAATTTATCTATAAGTTTGACAAATATTCATCCACTTTAATAGAATAATTCATAATATTCCTTTTATTTTATTATATTATTTAAATATAAAATTCAACGTTAATAATAGAAATGACTTTATGTATGTTTAGATTCTTATTTAGTGAATGATGAAGTTAGTGACGTGCTAATCATTTTTTTTTCATCCTAATTGAGCGGCAAAATGTTGTTTATAATAAACCATAAAAACAAATAAATTATTTACAAAATTTTTAATTTTTTATCTAAGTTTTTAAACAATAATAGTCACAAATGTTCTTGTACTTTCTTTAATTATACTATCATGGGTTTTATGTTTTTTTAATTTAAAATTTATGTTTTATTATTATCACTATAATTCCGACTATACCGTCAAGACGTGATTGTTTTTTCTACATTTACGAACCCACGTTTTCAGGCCGTCATTTTATCTTTTGGTTGTACGATTTCCAATTTTGCACGCACATGCTATTCCGACGCACACACGCGGCAATGCGCGTGGGTGTTAATAGGTAGTTATAACTTTAATTTCATTGATTTATAGTAGCTCAAAACAATTGAACATTAGTGCTTAAAACATTTGTACCATTTGATTTGACACTTTGAACAATATTTTGTGAGATGTCTAGACCATTTGCAAATTTACCAACTAATGAGTGAAACCCACGAGAGGACACTACAATCGGCAAATCCGAAATTTTATAGAACCATCACCTTTTAGACGGCTGTAAAAGTAAAATAGAAAAAGCTAGAAAAAAATAAAACATTTGAGCAACTTTGACGACTTGTATGCATGTGCTTTAATAACTTGTATATTATTACGCACAACTCAGTTTTAAATAAAATTACACCAAAATATAGATAAAAATAAGGACCTCATGACGCCAATAAATGTCATATTCGAAATTCTATATAACGTCATATTTGTAATGTTAAAAGAAAAAAAAATTACGATGTATCATAATGTCATTTGCCAAACATTTGCTAAAGTGATCACCACTTTGCAGGTTTGATTACTATTGTAATGATCTGTTAAATCTACAACCAGTGTGTCCAACTTTACCTAGAAGAAAAGATAGATAATCTCGAGGTATGGTGAGGAAGAAGGAATGAAAAGCTTAAAACTAACTTTTTAAAGGAAAAAAAACACCTACATTATTATAATAAACTCCATCCATTGGCAAAATTCATCAAACCACTAGAAAACATATGAATACAACAGTTAAAGAGCTGGGAATAACTTGTTAAGTGTCCAAGGAAGTTTATAAAACTCGTCAGTCCGAACGTCTTTACCATACACATCAAACTTCGCCCACCAAGCTTTCCCATTCTCGTTGTTTACCGGCGCAAGCGTACAGTCCAATACCATAGCGATCATTAACGCCACGCTTGCATGCGACATCATAACCACCGAGACCATGTTGTCAATCTGTATCATATAACCAAAAATGAATCACTTGACCCAATGTATATACCTTCCAAATTTATTTTACTAATAGCAACTAAACTGTATTAGTCACTGCAGCATTTTGACCAATGTATATACCTTTTAATTGTTATTTCACTACTAGTGACTTAACTGTAAGTCACTGTAGCAATTTAAGTCTTTTCCTATTAATACACTGCTGTCTTTTCGGTCACTGGAGTGTCAAGAAAATGGTAAATATCTTAGTGTTTATATGGAAACTCGGACATACCCATCTTGAATGTGTGAGCACCGGACCATGATCGGAGACGACCCACTTTTCTCGGAAGAACTGTGGAAGCGAAAGCCCAAGGGAGAAAGACAAGCCCAATATGAATTTTGTCCTAAAACTGTTGAGGTTACAGAACTGCAAGTGACCTAGACCAACCGAAGCTAAACACAAACCATAATCAGTAGTTGGTAATAAACCAAAAAAGAAGTGTAACAAATGTAGCACAAATTTGAAACGGGGACATACAAACACAACCAAAAAAGATGCAGTACAAAGCTGCAGTGATAGGCAAAGGTATCGTGGCGAAAAGAGCACCAAACTTTCCTGTTGACAGTTATAACTGGTCAGTATTTTTAAAATGGTGACAGAAGAGAAGACATGGCTAGACATGTTACCAAACACAGAAAAGAAGATCATGAAAGTGGATGATATTTGAATCGCACGTCTGCTTCCAACTCTAGTCAACGCCAACGCGCCACAGTTTTCCCTACAATCACCATATTGCAGTTGGTAAAACCTTAAGGAAAAGAGCCGTATGATCATTGAAAAGAACATTCAATGAAGGTCATTACACAGATGCAGCAAGTCCAGTTACTGTACCACACAGGCCACCAATGAAAGTCCCCACTCCCTACCATAAATAAAGTAGTTTCTTGAATAATGATGTACATAACTAGTAACAGAACCACAGTAAACCATACCAAATAACAGTTACAGCATACCAGCCAGCCGATACCCCGGCTCACAATTGAAGGTGGCACAGGAGTGGCGCTCCCGTATCTTGCTGTTGCCAGAAATGAACCAGTAGACTGCAAATGAAATGATCAGAGATGAAATGTTTAACTAAAGCCTAAAGGCCGCTGAGTTAACAACAAACGGATATTAACCTCAATGGAAGAGACAAATGAAGCAACTATCATCATGAAAACTTCTCGGACATCAAAAGTTGGAGTGCCCCATTGAAATGGATAAGGAAAATATATCCTGCAGTTAGTTACACAATATTATCACATAGAGATACAACAGAAGCTGTGTACTATTGTAAATTAAAATATTAAAAAAGGTTCACCATGGGGCTCCGTTTATGAGTCCAGAACTATCAGTCCTGCAAGTGTTTGAACTTTTTGTAGATTTGGCATACGCGCCAGTCCATGTCAAAATGGCAGAACAAGCCCATGTAATCAAAACAGAAAACAGGACTGCATACCGATCAAATACTGGTCTCTTGAAGGTTGCATACCGAGGGAGATACTGAAAAGATCAATATCAAGATTAGAAAAGTGCACTTCAAAGTGTGTTAATATGCCCAAAAAAGAGTGAGGAATTTGGTTAATTCTTGTAAAGGTCGAAACCTTGCCTGTGAGAAGACAACTATCAACACTAACTCAGCAAGCCCGAGTTCCACACATTTTCCCAGCTACATACAAAAGGAAACAAAAACATTTTCTTTCATCATGATTATTATCTTTAACAAGAATTAATGAAATTCATTTCATTCTTACCATGGGAAATGAAAGATGATATAGCCCAAGTCCAGTAAATGTAACGAGTGGAACAACCGAAAGAGGGCTAAGATACCTACATATGATTAAAAAACTTAGATAAACAGCAATATAACTACTAATAAAATTAAGGAAAAACTAAACTTTATGAAATTAACAACTTTACTTGACTATGTTTCTCCACAAGCCAAGAAATCCAAGAATCATCTGGAACGCAGAGGAGACGACAAGAGCACCTTGTATGCCTCTCATTGTTTGTGCAAACCTCTTAAAAGTTCCCAAACACATCAAATAAACATTACAGGAATAGGAATAAAGAAACATACGTTATGTTTAATAACATTTGCATACCTCATGAGGTTCGTGGTAAATATCGTATCGTTTGGCATGAATAATAGAGAATACAGGGATCAGAAACGCGTGTGAACCACCGACAACCGACGGCAATCGAGTACCAAACATGGTTTGCATCAATGTGTTGAAACCTGAAAGAAAAAGCAATGTTTGGATCACCCTGGCCTTCTCAGTCTGCATCAATCCATCAGATTCAAAAATCATATTTCAGTCTTTATTCAAAGTGATTGATGCAGTATTATTCACATTAGTACAATTACTTACATTGTCACCACCCATTTGAGAAACTACCATTGTGGGTATCAAGACAGTGGTACCTAGTGTCAAAATATAATGCTGGAACCCAACAACACTGCATCTTCTACATTTACAAATATATAAGTATTATCATCTTCCACTTTATATTTTAGTCATACATGCTAATATATATGTATATTATATACATATATATAAATGCTTACTCCATGGGGGTGGACTATTAACACAATATGAACACCAGAGAGTTGCTCCATTACTGGTTGTGGCTGCAACTCTTGCTTAGGAGGAGCAGCTTGTTTTGACTCACCTTGAGCAGCATTTGCCATTGTTATGTTTCAATTACAATAAGTTGCAGGTATATAACTGACTCAAAATGATCAGCAAATAGCCTTGAAAAAGGTATAATTAGATTTATATTGAAGCAGATTTGAATGAGTTTAATACTGATTCATTAGTAATAACTGCTGAGATACGTTATTAATTGAGATAATAAGCAATGTGATCACCTACTGTTGTGTGGAAAAAATCAAATTTGAATTTGAGCAGTTTTGGATCCTTCATCATTCACGCAGAATTAATATCAAGAATGGTAAATTATAGGACTTTGTTTTTGGTGCAGGTAACGTATGATTGTTGATTTATAGCCCATGTTGGAACTTCTAAGGTTCAACATTTGTGATGAAAATAAACTGTTATTAAAAATAAATGGATAAATAACAAAATAAAGAAATGTATAAATGACTCGACTTCTATTTTTCTGACTTCGGAGTTGAAACCAATGCATCCTCAGCCCAGTTGTGGTGGTCAGCTTGAAATAATATATTTAGGTTCCTGCAGTTAACATAAAGTTAATATTAATAATTTAATATATATTACAAAGTACAAAATAATAAAACTAATACCACCAGGTTGGTAGCCTGATGGTAAAAATTATAGATTTTTCGAATACCACCTGTTCAAACCTCGAAGGCCTTAAAATGATGCATTGTTATTAAACTTGTAATTAGATTGAGAAGATAAGTATTAATTTTATTAAATTAATTCGAAAACATTTTATTTAATTTTAACTTATTTAAAATGTATGAATTTGGGTTAGGGATGTGGTAACTATTATTTCACCTTAAATAGATTATTAAAATATTAAATAATATACATATATCGTACTTAAAAATTGTTTTTTTCAAATACAGTTGATACATATTATTTATTTCTAAATTATTGAAAACTTTTACATACCTATAAGCTTGTTTTGTTACAATATGATGGCAATTAGTTAAGATCTATAAAAAACATTAAATGACTTGATGTAACGTCTGAAAGTTTTAGTTTAATTTGCCAAGTTACAAACACAAAAATAAACATCAAACTGTTATTTTCATCTAGACTTTGAGGATAGAGAGAGATCAAGCAACGCAAACAGGAATTGATCATCAAATTATTTTCTACTCGTTTACATATGTATTTTGTAATTAGAGTATCGGTTAGGACTCAATTAGGGTGAGGGAAGGGGTGTTTGACTAACACTAGTGGCAATGAATGTTTGTAATACTGTGTCGGTCACTAGTGAGTTGTTAGTTCGAACCAAATCCTTGAGGGAACATGATTGTCATTAGACACAATGCTTATACGGTTACAATCTAAAGTGAGTTGTTAGTTCGAACCAGATCCTCGAGGGAACATGATTGTCATTAGACACAATGCTTATACGGTTACAATCTAAAGTTATAAAGTCTAGTTTAAAAAAAAAAATATGATGCTTTTCATAAAATTTTAAAATGAAATGTTTATGGAAAGTGAACTTGTGGCTCAGCATTCCTTAAATAAAATTTAACAAGTTAAAAAACGATAAATGGTTTGTGGGTTCAGGTCTTATGATCAAGTGTTGATGACAAACGATAATGTGTTATGAGAAGTTATGTTAATAGGGAGCTGAGTTAGGGTATGTTCAAGAGACGTTAACTTTGGTTAACAACCAGTGAGTTTTTATGTGCCCTTTTAGAAATGTCATGTTTTGGGCTGGAATACAACTATACAAGCTATGGGCGATACTTGAAATGTGCAGCTCTAGGAGGGAAAAGTCCATGCAAACGGGCACCATTCATGAGGATCATGGCAAGAGACGAGGGGGGAGAAACACAAATAAAGGCAAGCAGCGCCAACATGGAAGAGAGAGGACATCCATGAGTCTCACTAAAGCTGCTGTTAGTCTATTGCCGGTAATTATAAAGATAGTACACGCTAACATTGTCTTTATATCCAAAAATTTACAGAAGACTTTAGATTGAGAACAAGATATACACCTATTTCCTGATTTCTATTACATCCAAAAACACAATCATTTTTCCAATTCCATTGCCATAACACCATCTTTCTGACTGTTGTCCTCTTTCTCAATCTTTGGTCTCTGCCAGATTAGCAAGCTAGTTCAGGAATCAAAAAAGTTTTTTTGTTATAAAATTCTTTTTGGTAAATATAACTGAAGCGTCCTACTATTACATACCTAAAAATTTCAAAATACACCCTTGTGACATGACCTACCGAATTCTAATTTTTTTTCTAGTTTGTTCATCTGAAGTACAACTTTGTTTTCGTTTAATAACTTTAAACATAATATTTTACATAAGTTCAAATGACGTAGATGAGTTTATTTTAATATACATTTTGATATAAATTTTTTAAAAAACTGACTCCTATCTAACATAATATATAATTTTGAATACGACTCATGTTTTATAAAAAATTATATCAAAATATAGATTAAAATAAACACATCACAGGAAGGGATTAAAATTAATATAAAACATTATACTTTAAAACTTATAGAAGGAAAACAAAATTATAATTTAAACAAAAAAGATAAATTAGAACTTCAAAGGTCACGTCATAAGGGTGTAATTGGTAATTGTTGAGGTGTAAACAGATTGACCTATTCAAATTAGCAACATATTGTAAAACAGTATCAAAAGTTCCAACCTTTGTCCCTATAGAACAATCTTTAGCCATTATTGCAAACATATTGGAGTAGAGTTTTGCATCTCTTTTGTTACTCTCAGCTTGAAGTTGCTTTAATGTCTTTTGTATTGATTTTACCTCCCTGCAAAATAATCAGCAAATAACAAAAGAAATATTAATTCATGTAAAAATTATAAGCCATATAATTTGACAGTATACCTGTTCTGTGGATCTGCCTCTAAGGCCTTCTTGATGTCTAATTCAGCCGATTGTAAATCTGAAATTTCCATATATGCCTTTGCCCGTCTGTACAAAGCTTTCACATTGTAAAACTCGATTTCCAGCACCTGTATTTATGATCAGAAATCTAAGCCATAAACATGATTTGAGAGTTATGTGCAAGAAACTTAATCAGTTTATAATTAGTTACCTTTGAACATAACCTGATTGCTTCCTGGTAATCATTCAATTTGAGGCTACAAGCTGCACCATTTAACCAGCATGAAACTTTTAATGACTTGATAAATTTTTCATCATCGTCCCCAAATTGCCCTTCTTCACCAACATAATCGACTGCCTAAAACAGCAGAATAAGGACATTCATAACTGATGTGTTTTACATTACATCACTTTACGTAGAGGTGGAAAAACGGGTGGTTGGGTAACAAGTCAAGATGGGTTCAACGTTTGTGTCCAAAGAGGTGATTTTATGTGCAGTTAAAATTAGCTCACTTGAATTAGCCACAATACCGCCAACATTATTTTATCACCTTTTATTTTATATTTGTAAATATTATGTAGTATATATTACTATTTAAATAACAATATAACTATTTTCAAACAAAAGAAAACATTGTAAGCATTACGTATATGTTAGATGACTTTAGACCAGTCTAACCCATATCACTTTAGCTACTTGTTTGTATATTACACGTTTAAACAACTATAAAACAAAGTCCACATGAATTGACCTGCTTTCATACTACTGTGTTGAAATTGAGACATCCAACTCTATGGGATATTAAAGACGATTTTACCTTATCATACTTTTTAGCTGCTCGTTGATATTTACAATTTTTGAACAGTAAATTCCCTTCCTCTTTCTTCTTCCCAGCTGTCTCAATTCTTTCATGATTATCCATCTCCCATGGAGCTTTTTCCTGTAAAGTTGATACGACATAAGATAATTAATCATGAGAAATGAATTGTTTACTGTTAATCAAGCCAAAACAAAATGTTATTCATGAAAACTATGAACCACACTGTCATATTAGTAAACATGAAAAGGTCATCTGAAAGGATTTAATAATAACAGAAACACAACTTTACCTTTTCAAAATCAATAACTTCGACTTCAAAAATTATAGTAGAAAATGAAGGAATGACAGCTAGATCACAGTTGACTTCTTGACTTCCATATCCATATTCATGACTGATGGTCAATATTGCCTGCTCTCCCTTCTTCATTGTTGACACTGCTCGGTCTAAGCCACTAACTACTTGTTCTGCGACCACAAACAGGTTGATCAGGGCCTTTTATCTCAAACGGGAGAAATGGGTAAACGGAAATAGACAGCCAAAACGAAAACAGGTCATACTGGTTGAACTGACAAAGCCACCCAAAACATATTTTTGAAGTTTCATTCAGTAAGAAATAGGCTGTTATGAATTCGACAAGAAAGTGTCGATCCATACCAAAAAGTTACTCGGTTTGGCCCTTTAAGGGTTCTGACTGCCATGAGAATCAATCCAACTAGAAAAAATTAGCATCCATCTCAAGGAAAACAAAACATATACTAACCTTCATCAGTGATGAAGCTTAATGAAGTCTCTCCATCATAACCTTTTTTCTCAAATACAGTTCCATCTTCTAACATACCTTTATACCTGACTACAAAATTAGAAAAAAAAACACTTACTAAAATGACAAGAAAATATAAGATATATCTTTAATGCAATCATATAGTATTAAACTCTAAGAGGAATCACTAAATTGGTATAGGCATACTTACTGAAATTTTAACAGTGCAGACTTTTGAAATCCATCTAACTAAAGAATAAAAAATGTGCATAATTGGTATACTTACTAGTGACAGAAGCACCTTCATCTGCAGTGAGAGAACCTTCACCAACTTTAAGTATTTTCTTTACCACTTTTGAATCATCTGTTATATGGACTACAGGCTTAAATGATAGCAATTCCAAGGAAATACGCAACACAGAATTTGGTGGAATTGAAGATAACCCGTTGGGTAGTGAAGTAACCCCTTCACTAAACACATCTGCATTAAATAAATTGTTAATTTATATTAATTCATTAGGATAAACACAAACAAGTAATGTGATGATCTAATTTATTAGAAACAAAAGCCTTACATTGTGGTTGAACAATTAGATCAACTTTTTCTCCTTTTGTCATGGTCTTGATTGCTTTTGGTAGTGCCGAACAAAAATGGCCTGAGTCGACACACCAAGCAATAGTTGGTTGAATTAAAGAATTTTGGTTACGAGAAAATGGTTCAATGAAATAGACCAATTGCATAAAGATATTATTTTACCATCTTTCAAATAAAACTCAACACCCTCTTCTTGTGACACAGCAACTGTAACACCATCTAGCAGCATCACCACATACCTCACTGCATCCACCAACATCGGTATCACTTGTTAGAAGAGGTTGCAATTTGGCCGTTTAATTACTATATGCCTGCCTGCTCAGGTTATGTTTTAAGTTTTAACGGGTCAAATCAGAAGAAAAAAAAATTCGCTTAAAGTAAAATGTGACAAACAATTTGAAAGTCGCATTACTTACATTATTAATATATAAACCCACCTGAATCATTTTATTCTAAAAACTAGATTATTATTGAAATAATACCATTTTCTAGTCATATTTGATAAACTTAGTATTCTTCACAAAAAAACATTAGAGATTCAAAAAGGTTTATGGCAACACCAATCCCACCCGTTGTCCGTCGATCAGTAAAACAACCAATTTCGACCAGTTACCAAACCCACCTAATTTGCTACGTCTAATTGTGCCATAACAAAATACTTCCTAATTGACTACCTTTAACCTCATCCAAATCACCAGGTTGCCCTGTCTGTTCCCCCTTTCTCATAACTCTCTTAAGAATGCCACCATCTTTGCAGACATCCACTACCCTGATCCACGAGATAAGCTCAACCTCAAACTGTATAACCGCATTCGGAGGAACCCCATCAGCACCCCTATCCCCAAATCCCAAATGAGGAGGCAATGTAAACAATGCTATCTCCCCTTTCTTCATCGTAAGCACCGCTTGATTGAACCCAGAACACATCTCACCTGATAACACAAACCCAAACAACATTTAACATGATCATGTTAATAATCAAACCAATTACACATACATGAGTAAAAAGGGGAAAATGAATACCCATTGTCTAAAACTTAACCTTGACCAATCTTGAAGGTGAAAGGTTCCCCTTTATCTCTTGTGGAGCTAAATGTAGTCCCATCAGCCAAAGTGCCCACATAATGAACTGAAACCATTCAAACAATCAAAAACCCAAGTAATTTTCAGCTTAAAGAACACCAATTTACCAATTGCAAAGCTGAATTTCAGTTGGGATAATGTTCTAGGTACACTACTTGTAACAAATTTCAATCTTTAAAAGCTTATTTCGACATGAAATCACAATCAACACATTGAAATCGATGATTTTACCGGTGGGTTCATCGCCGAATTCGGGGGTTTCGAAGCCAACACCACGATGGAGAAGCTTCTTCTTAAGGCCAGTGGAGTTGAAAAGACGCTCTTCACCGACTCTAAGAGGAGGAGCCGATTCGATGACTTCTCCGGGTTCTTCATCACTATCGACATCTTCCGCCATGCCTGAAAGTTTTAGTCGTTTCTTCTCTTCCGCCATTGCAATTGCAGAGTACAGAATCTTGATTCTTGATATGCTTTCGAAAGACCTTACCTAAAGTTGTAATTGGATTAGTGAAATCAAGAAAACACATATTAAACTTTATAAAAGCAAAATGAATAAATTAGCGAAGGTGCAAGTATTATCTATTATGGACGATAGACGGGCCGGGATTGGCAAGAATTCTGACCCGTCCGTTTGATACCGCTCATGTGTTCTTAAGTGCGGTATGTAATCTCTGATGGTCTCTACTTAACAACGACTATATAGTTGTATTTGTATTGTTGAGGTAGAAAGGATAATTACTAAATATAATTTTAATCCTTTATATATAGAAAACACATATATTTTGTTTTTTCATATCAAGTTTAATTATATTTTCTTAAATTTTCACAGTCTAGTTTATGACAAAGTTCGTCATAAATCTCTTTCAATTCCCATAATCTAGTTCGTCAAGTTTAGAGGATTCGTCATCTAATGATATGGATGTTTGTAACTTTAAGTTTCTTGTTGCAATTGATCAAGCAAAGTTACGTCATGAAGTTGAAAGTAATGCGTGATTAAGAGTTCATGTATTTAGAGATCGTGAAGCCCCACATAATCGACTTGTGTATTACTTTTTTTTTTGAATCAAGATTTGGCGAAGATGTGTATAAGCGAAGATTTTTTTATATGAAGAGAAGTATTCTTATGAGTAGTTGGTGATAGGGATCAGAACTTTAAATTTTTAAAAGAGTAAACTGTTATTTTCGTCTCTGTGGTTTGCTCAGTTTTGCTATTTTCATCCAAAATCTTTTTTTTACGCCCAGGTATCCTCAAGATTTCTAAAAGTTGCGATTCTCATCCACGAACCTAAAACCATCCATTTACAACGTTTATTAAGGGGTATTATTGTCTTTTAATGATTTTTATTTTTTTAATCCTTTATTAATCCCCCTCTTCCCCCTTTTCACTTGCCTGTAGTATATAAAACCTAACACCTTTATTACTTGTTTTAAACCCTATTTTAGTAAAAAAAAAAAAAAAAATCACACTTACAAGAACAAAACAACCGATCGAATGGAATCAATGGATGGAAATTGGGATGTTCGAGCAACTGATCACCCATTCGACCCAGTTTTTGCTTATGGTAGCAGCCCCCTGTTGTTTACACTTGAATTCCCCTATGGGGGAGTATTTAAAAAGTGTCCAGATTCTAGATACGAGATGGGTAAGATTTCTTTTGTTAACATGGTAAATTCAGACTTATTTTCTGTCATTATAGTTAATGATATGTTACAAACATTAGGTTATTCAAAAGAAGATGTAATCACAAACCAGAAATTACAATTTCGAATTCCAGGCTAAACCATGGATTCTGGTTTAAGACCCTTGGCTACTGATGCTGATGTTTTTTACTTTTTAAAATATGTTGGGCAGCATAAAGTAATTGAGGTATATGTGGACCATTCAAAAACAGGCTCTACCATAAGTAATGTGAATTTAGGAGAGGGCAATGATGTTGAACCATGGAACATTGATGAGGATTTTGATGATGAAGGGTCTGATAAAGGATTAGAGGCGTGTAATGATGAAGGGTCTGATAGAAGTTTAGAGGGGTCTGATGATGAAGATCCAGATTACATAGAAGACGAAGATAACATGGTTAATGATCTTGATGTTGACATGGATGAATTTAGATCAGCTGTAGATTATGGCTTAACTGATGAAGATGAAGAAAATAGTAGTAATGAAGATGAATTGGGTGAGGTTGATGCAGAAGATTTTGATTATTTGAGTGAATCTGAATATAACCACCCACTGCAAAAAAACAATTAGGAGCATTAGGAAAAGAAAGAAAAATCAAAAGAATATATAGATTGTTCTTTTTATGGTAGTCAGGCTTTTGGTAGTAGGAATGATATAAAAGTGATGGTCAAAAAGCATGCAATAGATAGGAGGCAATTTTATATTACAAGAAATGACATTGTGAGGTACTGTGTGGTTTGTATAGAGACAAATCTTAACCTGGGTAGGTGTGAAAGTGAATAGGTTGGGACAACACATACGAGGACCAAACCTATAAATTTCTTTAATTCTAATGGGTTCCAACTAGTGAGTACTTCTAAACCAAAACAAAAAAAAAAAGATTCTCACCCCCAATTGTTCACGAGATTACATATATCTAACCAGAAAAAGAAGTGTTCTTGGGTTGTGAAAACAATGTTTAAGGATCACCGATGTTTACAAACAAGAGATGACAAGTTATGCAGCATTAGTTGGTTGGCTAAGGAGATTGAACATATTATTGAAGTTAACCCCAGCATACCACTAAGAGCCCTGCAAGATCAGTTGGTTAAATTTTACTGTAAAATGTTTTGGTCATAATAATTTTCAAATTTGCTGCAGTTGATCATAATCCTTAGAAATTTGCTGCATTATTTGGTCATAATGCTTAGAAATTTACTGCAAATGGTATAGACACAAATGCATACTGTTTTGGTCAATTTGAACTACAACAACCCATTTTATGAACTGCAACTAATATAAATGCACTTTATGAACTTCAACAACCCATTTTCATTTCACAAAGATAATACTTCATACATTGATCAAAGAAAAACCAAATGCAACATGCAAACAACCTACATACTATAACATAAACAACTTCAATCAGATCAATGGAAAATAAAATACATCATGAAAACAACCCAGCTTAAATTGAGCAGGAACTTCAATCTTTTGTTCTTAACTTCCATTGCTCTTGTCAAATCTTGTTGTGAGTTTACTGATCTCAAAAGTCCAGGTATAATTTCAGTGGATCTTTCACACATTGGAGAGTCAAACCAAGCAACAAACCCATAACTCCTACCCTGTAATCAATTTTCATCAACTAGGTCAAAAAAATAAAACCAATTATCATCAACTAGGTCAAAATATCAAACCAATTTATAAACTTACCGTCTAACACAGCAATAAAACCTTCGACCTGGGTTATGGTTCGTCTATGATGTTCGAATGACACTTTCTTCACCACATGCGCAGAGAACCATGGTGTTCAATGGTGATGGAGAACCTGTTAAAGTCGATGGATGAAGAAGAAAAGCAAAGAGTGTTCGATGGTTATGGAGATGTGAACCAATTAGGGCTTAAAAGGGCTTAAAAGGGGGATTAATAAAGGATTAAAAATAAAAATAAAAGCACTAAAAGACAATAACACCCCTAAAAAATGGTGTAAATGGATAGCGTTAGATTCGTGGACAAAAATTGCAACTTTTAAAAACCTTGAAGATACCCAGGCGTAAAAAAAATTTCCGGATGAAAATAGCAAAACTAAGCAAACCACATGGATAAAAATGACAGTTTACTTTTTTAAAAACTTTATGATGCTAGATGGAAAGGGAGTGTTAGGTCATCACAAAACTGGTCATTTATTGCAAGTAAACTAGCTTACAAGAATGCTCTTGAAAGTTATGATGAACACTTCAATATATCCTAATGTGACACTCCTAAAATTCAACATACTAAAAAAGCCTTTATCATTATATAGGTACAAAACCAAACACACAAAGCCCAATAAACTCGAATGACGGCTAGACATGCTTAACAAGTCGTAAGGTGAACCGTTGTTAACTTATAACCAAAGTTTAAACTAATAAACAGTTAAACACATTAAAATGTTTAAAGCTATCATGAAATAAAATAAAAAACGCAACGTGAGACGAATTTTGTAACACCAGAAATTTTGGGAAGAAAAGAAAAGAAAATTTATGTGGCGATTTAAAAATAAAGTCAATGGGTTAAATATGATTTTTTTAAACCCCAACCCTACTAAAACGACTATTAAGGAAAGTGGGTAGTCACCTTTTCCTTATTTCTTGCACTCAAAGCTTTTCAAAAGGAGCTAGAGAGTGAGAGGGACGTTGTTTTAAAGAGAGAGAGAGAGAGAGAGAGAGAGAGTGTTGAAGAATTCGTTAAATGTATGATTTTTATTATGTTTTTTCAAAGATCTAAGGTAGATCTAGGCTCTTATGACGTTTATAATGTGTTTCTATGTGTAAAATTTGAAACTTTACGTGTGCATGTGTAGATCTCGGGTTTTAACTCTTGGTTTTAGGGTTTTGTTCGAAATCTTTAAGAGATGAGTTTTATATCCTCTTATTTAAAAGTTTTATTTTCTTTTAGGGCTGATATGCATACCCACATGTTAAACTTCTACTATAATTATGATTTCATATGAAAAGGTGACATTCTTACATTAAAAAATGATGCATAACATGTTTGATGATGAAATTTTATGCATGTTATGAATAGTATAGAAACCTAACTTTATGAGGTCGAGATATGCTCTTAGAAATATGGGATATTAAATGTTGGAATAGAAAGGCTAAGTATTGAATAACTCAATAGGGTTTTAGTCATTCGCATCTAGAACCGTAACCTGCATCGCCTATTAACTTAGCCGCATTGCCTATAGTTACCCATAGTGGATTTTTACGCATCCACATCTAATAGTATCTAACTAGGCTTTTTACCTATCTGCATTAGCAACAAAATATCCGTATTAGGATTGTTCAACTGCATTGTCGGTTGCCTCCATTAGGAGTGTGGTTCGACTATCATAAGATGCCCGCATCAATCCTTAGCCATTCACATCAACTTACTCCACAAGACCACACTTTTACTTATCCACCTTAGGTGATATTCACCCGCATTAGCTTGTCCATCCGCACACCATTAGTCATCTGCATCATGATACTATTACCCGTATTAGGGAATTTTAAGATCTTAATCAAGGAGTTAAATAAGTGTTGACTAGGAGTTGACTGTCATTTAATGCCGACTGTTTCTACTATATGAATTCCCTTTATGCTTTACTGCTTTTAAAAGGTTATTTAATGTTTTATGTTATGTGATTGAATGATGAATATCATGAAAGTATTATGTATAATAAAGTAAAACATTAAAGAATGAAAATGATAATAGAACCTAATGAATGTTTTCCCAGGCCTAAATGACAAATGAAGTTGTGAAGTTAGTTGAAAAATTAAGGACAATATTCTTTTAGGGTGTGTTAAATGAGAACTAGAATATGCATTAGGTTGGTTGGAAGTATGTGATGGATAAGAAAGACAAGGGAGGCTTTGGGATTAGCTCTTTAGAAAATTTTAACTTCACTATTTTACAAAAGTGGCATTGGTGTTTTTTAAAACAACAAACATAGTTAGTGGCTTGAAGTATTAAAATCAATTCATGGGTCCAAAGTTGGGGTTACAGATGTGGGCTACTCTTGGCATGGTATTGGTGTTTGGTGTAATATTTGTTGATCTTCTATGAAAGCTAATGATAAAAGGTTAATTCATTTTCATCATTACAAAAACATGTTAGGAATGGGAGTTCTACATCTTCTTGGAACGATATTTGGGTGGTTGATAGACCGTTGAGTGCTCACTTCCCTCGTCATTTCTGCTCTCGAGTTGGATAAGCAATGTAAAGTGTATAAGAGATCAAGTCTAGTTAGGGGCTTGCGGTAATGGAGAAGACCTATACGTGATGGTCAGGAGGCTTTATAGTCTTTTGATCTTACAATAATTCTTCAAAATCATTTGCTAAAGATTTTGGGTTTACAATGGAGGTGAAAAGTTCAAGGAGAAGGATGTCTGGTAACACATTGACCATCTTATCTTGCCAATTGGGGTGAGGAAGACATGATGGTCGTTAATTTCTAGAAAGGTGAACATACACACTTGGAGAGTGTTTAATGATCGAATTCTTACACAGGGACAAATTAAGGAAGAAACCAGGGGGTGGGAAGGCCATCTTTCGATCTAATAACAAAAATGTAAATATAGTCCAAATATAAAGCTTGAAGTATTAAATAAATTTACCTATACATTTAGAGCACTGCAATGACATTTGTTTTTTTGAAACATTGTTGATAAATTAGTAACTGAACTTGCATCTTTCAGTTTTATCACAAGATTATAGGCGATTGTAATTTGTCGCCATACCTTTATAGTTGTATTTTACAAAACCATAAGAGCATTTCAATAGTAGATACTTAAAAACATACTTATATCTGACCAAACTTTCTCTCTCTTGCCCATCTCACAACTCATAAAAGCTAAAATATGTATTCTCTCTCCTCTCTCCTCTTTCTCTCTCCTACTCCTTGTCACAATCTTGTTTTTTCAAGTTTTTACCCTAAAAATTTCTCCCATTCTCTTTCCTCCACGACCTCATACCCTCTCTCCTCCAAAAACACTAAAAAACACCCCATTGGGGATGGTCTAACAAACAATCAACAGTATATGTGTCACACCCCCGCTTATAGGGGAAACACGAGCATGTAACGGACGAGATCGTCATAACACATTGATAGTTAATAGAGATGCATTAAATGATGAAAAAAACCAACGTGTCATGATGTCACCAGACACAAATGGATACTTGTGTTGCAGTTAGTCAATTCCACGATAACATAGTCAAACAAGTAAATGATTTTGAATCCCATAACCCGGGAACAAGTAAAGGTAAACATGTCTAGTAATGATAACTTAAGGTAAAACATAATTGTTTAAAACGCAAGAGCAAGTCTAAAATGTATTCCTTAGGGTCATCTCTAAGACATTATCTCTAGCTATCCTCGATAATTGTTACCTGAAAAAATATACTCAAAAAGGTCAACACATGGTTGGTGAGTTTGCAGGTTTGAATAATGAATAAAACTTGACGTTGTGTAAAAGTTTGTAGGCCATAAGTGTATACAGTTATAAGAAATCAATATCACATGTAAAAATGAGCCTCACAACTAAACCTATGACGTACACATAGATCTTATCGGAACATATTCATCTTAGGGCCCGTCAGTGGCCATTGTCAATCCCAACTAGTATACCAACAAAACAAGGGTGGGGTGTCAGCCCAATAGTACTATCAATACCTGTCCATCGGCTCCAACACCGGAGTTAAATAGTTGTGAATAACGAACCACATAGGAAACTCATGTATGTACCAGATATTAACTTATAAAACAATAAACATAACAGTCTCAAATATTAAATGAGTTCACAACATCAAAAAAGATGAGCATACTTTTTCCCCTTGATGATTATAGATAATTGTAATAAAACGGGGCCGCGAAACTCACCTTGATATGATGTGACAAATAACGAAAGAAGGCAATAAGTTTCTACTAATACCGGCGAACCAAAAAGTCAATCACCTATAATTACAATTAATTGAACTTTTAAACACGATTAACATTTCTATAATACTTTTGGTCCGTATCGGGTTGGTTCAGAATTAATGCACGACTCATTCAAAAAGATATATATACACTTATATATAATATATATATATATATATATATATATATATATATATATATATGTGTGTGTGTGTGTGTGTGTGTGTGTGTGTGTATGTATATATAAATAACTCGATTCATACCATGATGATGTTGTTATACTTATTTTTCCCATACTCACACATACCGTATATTCATTTTAATATATATAAGTAGATTATTCACATAATTAAATATGTGTGTATATATATATATATATATATATATATATATATATATATATATATATATATATATATATATATATATAATTAGTACCTATACCCACACTATTATTTACATACATATATATAATAACATGTTTTCACACACCTAGTTTATATAAATATATTTCATATGATTTTCTCGCACTCAAGTAAACTTAGGGCCTTGTGTAGAGTTCGATCAAACCTTGATGATTGGAATTTTACTACGCTTCAACTGCTTAACTTCTCTATCCTTGGTTTCCATGGGCTCTTTAACATAATGGGGTTTATCTTCGAGTCGGATTTCCTCAATTGGCTCATGGAGAGAAACATCAGCCAAACACTTCTTAAGATTCGATACATCAAACGTATCATGAATACTACCCAACTCCTGAGGTAACTTTAGTCGATAAGTCACTGGATAATCCATTTAATGATCTTGAATTGTCCTGCATATCTCAGAGAGACTTACAATCTGACCCGATCCCTCACACAGAACTCTAAAGGTTTTCGTCTCTTATCAATGTAACCTTTCTGATGATTTCTAGCTGCATTGAGTCTATCTTTTATTTGAAATACCTTAGCAGTTGTTTCCTAAATAATCTCAAAACCTGTTAATTGACTTTCACGGACTTCAGGCCAACATATTGGTGATTGACACTTCCATTAAACACCTCAAACGAAGCACATCTGATGCTCGTGTGTTAACAATTGTTGTAGGAAACTTAATCAACGATAAGTGAGTGTCCCAACTTCTATTGAAATCAATCACACACGCCCTAAGCATGTCCTTTAGGGTATGGATGGTATGTTCACTTTGACCATCTGTTTGTGGATGATAAACGGTACTTAGATCTAATCGAGTGCCCATTTCTTTTTGAAGAAACTACCAGAACCGTGGCATAAATCGACTACCATGATCTGATATGATCGACACAGGCACTCCATGCCTAGCAACAATTTCGTTCGCATAGGTTCTTACTACCTTCTTTTTTTTTTGTAATCTTCTTGAATTGGTAAGAGATGAGCGAATTTCATCATTCGGTCCATAATAACCTAAATCGAGTCATGCCCGCTACTTGTCTTCGAAAACTTAGTAATAAAATCCACCGTTATGTTCTTCTATTTCCATTCGGGGTGTTGGATCTAATAAGGCTGGTGCAACCAAAACCACACTTAGATATATTTTGATGTGCTAAACAAATGGTCTTCCGAAGAAACAAGCTGCCCTTCCGAAGCTAAGCCAAAGATCTTCCGAAGCTCAAGTATGAAGAACTTCCGAAGGAAGAACCATGTCTTCCGAGACTAAGTTCTTATTCTTCCGAAGTATACAACTTAGAAGATCCAAAAGACAAAGTCTTCCGAAGAATAAAGTCCTAAAGACTTGCAGAGACTCGGAAGAAGTTGATTCTTCTGAAGTATAAATGGTCTCGGAAGAATTTATTCTTCCAAAGCCATTTAGCTTCGGAAGAACTAACTATGAACTAGTGGACATAAGTATGGTCTGTCTGACAGCCCGCTGCCATTCTGATAGACTGCATTATGCTTTCTCACGCCCATGTAATTGACCTTAGTTTAATCCACTGTTCAACCATTCTCAGCTTAGTACAGTTGCCACTTTTAGTTGGTGACAAAAGCTAAGTCATGGACATGTCATGACTACCTAATCTAAGATATTATTATTCTATCTTAGATACCTTACTTCTAAACGATGTAGTATTTGTCTAGTTGTAAGTTCCAGCTGGTTTTTCAAGTATAACCGGCTGTAGATAGTAGTATATATAGTTTCTCCATGTAACTTAGTAACCATTCTTGTAAGAGTCTTGTAATACTGAGTTGAGAAGTAATATATACAAGTATCTTGAAAACCACTCTTGTGTTTTATGTTTTCTGTTTGAACTTATTATATTACTTGTGAACTTGGTTAAGACTCTACTTCATCAACCCGAGTGACATTAAGTGCGTTTGTGTGATTATCTTTTGTTGTGAGACAAACACCGATCCTGTAATTGGTATCATAGCTTTTTAGGCTCTTGATTGTGAGATCTTACCATCCCAAAATCACCCTTGTTTCTTCATACTCACTCACTTCGCTCTAATGGCTCTCAACCAGAAGTCCTCTGAGTCTGAGATGGGTACTATGACCAAAGCTCCTACCATCACTCCTAATGATTTTGAGACCTGGTGCATCCGCATTAAAGGGTTCATCAAGTATCAGGATAGCCGAATATGGACGTTTGTTACCCATGGTCCACACAAGCCAAAAGTAGCATCTCCACTAGGAAATGGTGCCATGATTGAGAAGGCCATTGAAGAATTTTCAGATGAAGACTATAAGAAAATAGGCATTGATTCCAAAGCCATGACTCTTCTGCTTATAGCTATATCAAACTCTATAATGGTAGGCTTTAAGCAATGCGAGTCTGCCAAAGAACTCTTTGAGGCTTCGAAACTGATGTACTCTGGTTCTGCTGAATCCAAGGAGTCAAAGAAAGATATACTGAAGCAGAAGTTTAAGAACTTCATATATATTTTTGGTGAGACCTTTAGCCAATAATACTTCAGATACATGGACTTGATCACCTCTCTTCAGTATATGGGAGTGACTCTTGAGAAAAGACATAGTAAGAAAATTCATGAGTGCACTGCCTCGTGAGTGGACATTCTATTGTGTCTCAATCAAGAGAACTGAGAATCTCAACACTCTCACCATGACTGAACTATATGGAATCCTTGATGGATAACGTATGGAGATGGAATCTCAGAAAAGCCATCAGATGAACATCATCTCTAGTTCTATAGTCAGCAATGCTCTACATGTTGCTAAAGGTTTAAGAACTCCCCAGCCCAGTTGTACCTGAACTACCCCCAACAGTCATCCTCTTCTTATGGGCCTTACATCACATTCCCTAAGACCCCCAAGTCTTAACAGGCTCATCAAAATCCTTTCCAGGATAGCTGTGCCTTTGTTTTAAGGAATGAGTACTCTGGAGAGTTTCAATTTTGTTTTGATGATCTGGAGTTTTCAGCCCAGATGATGTAGAATATATGGACATTGTCCAACAGATGGCTCTCCTAACCTACAGAGCAAAGAAGTTCTTCAAAAGAACTAAAAGGCAATTCCCTCAAAACCCAACCAATAACAAATTTGGGTTTAACAAAACAAAGGCCAAGTGCTACAACTGCAACCAGCTTGGTCACTTTGCAAGGGAATGCAAAGCTCCTAGATCTAATCCTGGAGCAACTCAAGCCTCTCAATATCCTGCTACCCCTAAAGTTGCAACCAAATCCACTGAGCAACAAACTGTAACTGTTGCTCAAGAAGTTGATTGGTGCTTCATGGTGTAAGATGTAACTCCTGCTCAAGCTCTTATGGCTGGAACTGAAGACACTAAGGTATATAAACATCTCTGTACTCCAGGCTATATTGCTAAGGTTAAATTGTATCAGGACTACAACATGGAAATTAAATCTGATATTGATTCTTTAAATATACTAAAATCTGATTTTAAGAGAGCAGAATCTGACTATAAACTCAAAATAGAAGAGTTAGAGAAAAATGTGTCCTCTTTAAAATATGAACATTCAAATTACAGGGCTTAAATAAAAGATTTAATCTCTAAGTTGACTGAGGCTCAAGCCCAACTAATGATAGCTAAGGCTAAAGTTAAGAAGTATGCCATTGAAGAGCATAACTTCAATACCATCATTGCACCATCCTCCCACTCAAAAGTGTGTTATCAAAACAAAAGTGGGTTGGGAACCAATGAAATTGCTCCACCACACTCTTTGGTGTTAATTAGACAACCTAGATGTGGTGTAGAGGAACAAGAGGTTCCAACTGCTGACCTATTACCCAAAAAGAAGAAAAATGATGCAATAATGGAAACCACCACAGGGAAGGATAAGGTAGAAAACCTCATCCCCACAGTTGATGATCAACCCTTAACCACCAAAGCTAGAAGAAACAAAATCAGGGCAGCAACAAAAACTACCAAGAAGGTAGCTGAGTGAATGTTAAAGATAGATCCAAAGCAAAAGGGTGTATTCATATCAGCTGGATTTCAAGTAGTTGGAAATCCTAATTTAGGAAAGGAATGTAGTACCAGCATTTCTGTTATGAAGAAGGATCAAAACTTGAAGGGGAAGGATGATAATGAAGCAAAGAAGCTCCAGAAGCAACCATCAACCTGCCCCATCAAAATTAACATTGAATGCATAATCTGTGGCCTACATAATCACATGGCTAAAGATTGTTACTACAATCCAGCAAGCACACATTATGCATCTAATGTTAAGAAAGAAGGAGTCAATGAGGGTTTCATATTTGGACCTTACCATATGGCCCAAGTGTTAAGAAAGGAAAGTTTGTCTCCAAAGCCACGTTGCCTTCGGAAGAAGCTTACTCTTCCGAAGGGAAACTGACTTCGGAAGATAAACAAAAGAACAAACAAAAGCTTCCTAAGTTTTCCCTTGAAGCTAGAGTGCCTTCGAAAGCAAGTACTTCCAAAAGAAAACCAGCTTCGGAAGGAAGACAAAGGAACAAAAAGAATCCTTCAAAACCTTCCAAAAAGAAGATTTATTCGGAAGAAAAGGTGGTGACAACTTCTTCCGAGAAGAAAGAATCCTCGGAAGCAAGTTATGCTGCACAAGCCTCTTCAGGCTCATCATGCTTGATCAACCATAGGATGAAATGGAAGATCAGAAAAGATGCTGCAGCCCAATCCTCTTCTTCACAAACCATAATTGAACCCCCATGCATACATTTTGGTTCAATTATATCATCTGAATTGGAAGAGCCCAAGACCAAAAAGGCTTAGGTCTCCAATAGTAACTAACCATTTCACCTTATGTGCAGGGACGTCTACATAACAAAAATGAAAATATCTGGATTGTAGACAGTGGATGCTCCAGACACATGACAGGGAACATATCTCTCCTACAACATTTTGAACACTTTGATGGAGGTCCTATTTAGTTAGGAGGTGAAGTCGAAGGATACATATCTGGTAGAGGTAGTGTATCCAATGGTAAGTTAAAATTTGATAAAGTAAACTTTGTCAAACAGCTTGAACACAATCTCCTTAGTGTTTCTCAATTTCGTGATCAAAAGCACTAAATGCTTTTCATAGAACATGAGTGCATCATCCTCAAACCCGGGATGACAATTCCTCAGGAATTGGTGCTTCTTAGATCTCCCAGAAGTGGGGATATGTACAAGCTGGATATGAACAAAGCTTCTCCACTGGGTGAAGTGTCATGCTTTCTTTCCAAAGCAAATGATGATGAGTCTCTTTTGCATAAAAGAATATGCCATGTTAATTTCAAAACCATGAATAAATTGGTTAAAAATAATTTGATACATGGTGTGCCTAAAAAGGAATTTTTCTATAAGGACAATTGTGTTGCCTGCCTTAAAGAGAAGCAACATAAAGTCTCACATAAATCCAAAGAGGTTAACTCTATCACCACTCCATTACACTTATTGCATATGAATCTGTTTGGTCCTACAAGTATAATGAGCATTAAAAGGAAATCATATTGCCTTGTGATTGTTGATGATTTCACAAGATTTACATGGGTTTTCTTTTTAAGAACTAAAGATAAAACTACTAAAACTTTAAAATCTTTTATTCTTAAAATTGAAAATCAAATAGATCACAAGGTAAAGATAATTAGAAGTGATCAAGAGACTGAATTTAAGAATCAAGTTTTTGACTCATTCTGTAACTCAAAAGGGATTGCCAGACAATATAAAGCTCCTAGGACTCCTCAACAAAATGATGTTGCTGAGAGGAGGAACAGGACACTAATTGAGGCTGCTAGAACTATGTTAGCCGACTCAAAACTGCCCTTAAGCTTTTGGGCAGAAGCAGTCAGCACTGTATGTTATGTGCAGAACAGGGTTCTTATAGTTAAGCCATATGGAAACATCCCTTATAAGCTATGGAACAAGAGGCCATCGTTCATTGGCTTTCTTAGGTCCTTTGGCAGTAGATGTACCATCCTTAACACAAAAGATAATTTAGCAAAATTTGCTGAAAAGTCTGATGATGCTATCTTTGTTGGATATTCCTCAATCTCAATTGCATATAGAGTGTATAATATCAAAAATCAAAAATTTGAGGAATCATCCAATATTGTTGTCAATGACCACACACCTTGTTTTAAGGGAAATGGTCCTGAATATATCTTCAATTTAGAATTGTTTCCAAACTATTCTAAACCATCTTGTGAGAATATTTCAGTTGGAACAAGAATTCAAGGTAACTCATATGAAGATCAAATGTTTGAGTTACCAAGACTTATTTTAACTTCTCCAAGAAGAAATGAAGATCAAGCTCCTTCAACTGAAAATCCTAAAAGCTTGAAATCTCAGGAAACAATAGAGCTTCATCAAGTTGTCAGCCAACTGAGCCTCATAACTCAACAGTTGACAAATCAAGTATTCAACACCAAGTTAATAAAGACAGTGATTAGGAGGAACAAGAAACTGTTGATGCTGCTTCTCAGTAAAATACTATTGATGTTGTCACACATTCATTGAATCAGTCCTCATTGAATGAATGTGAGATATCAGCTTTTCAAACTTTTCGAAATCTCAGCAAAAGACAGTGATGGTGTTCAAAATCCTGAGCAAAACTTTTCAAACTTGGATTTATCTATGCAACTAGATGTGATTCCTAGGCTTAGGATACACAACACTCATCCAACTAAGAACATCAATGGGGACATCTCAAAAGGTATGAAAACAAGAAGTCAGACCCACAATGGGAATGTCTGCTTATACTCATGATTTCTCTCTCAAATGGAACCAAAGAAGATAGAAGTAGCCCTCAAAGACAACAATTGGATAGAAGCAATGCAAGAGGAGTTACTTCAATTCAAGAGGCAAAAAGTATGGAACTTATGTCCATTGCCACCTGGTCATGTTCCTATTGGCACTAAGTGGGTGTATAGAAACAAAAGAGATGATAGAGGTTAGATCATCAAGAATAAAGCTAGACTTGTTGTTCAAGTATTCACACAGGAAGAAGGCATAGATTACACATATGTCTTTGCACCTATTGCAAGACTTGAGGCTGTGCAAATCTTTCTTGCTTTCACTGCCTCCAAGAACTTCACAATCTATCAACTTGATGTGAAATGTGTATTTCTGTATGGGGATATCGATAGAGAAGTCTATGTGTGCCAGCCACCTGGATTTGAAGACCCACAGCATCCCAACTATGTATGTAAACTTGATAAAGCTCTCTATGGGTTGCATCAGGCACCTAGGCTGTGGTATGAGACACTGTCTTAGTTCCTTCTAAAAAATGGCTATACCAGAGGCAAAATAGACAAAACCTTGTTCATAAGGAAGTCTGGGAAGGATATGTTGCTTGTATAAGTCTATGTTAATGATATTATATTTGGTTCCTCAAACGACCAAATGTGTAAAGACTTTGAAAGCATCATCAGGAAGAAGTTTGAAATGAGTTCTATGGGAAATATGGATTTCTTCCTAGGAATTCAAGTGAAGCAGATGGAAGAAGGGTATTTTGTCAATCAATCTAAGTATGTCAAAGATATTATAAATAGATTTAAGATGATAGATTATAAGCCAGCCAAGACACCTATACCAAGAAATCAGAATCTTAGTCCTGATTCCGAAGGGGAGGATACTGATCAGCATCAGTACAGGGCAATTATTGGATCTTTGATGTATCTCACTGTAAGTAGACCTAATATCATGTTTGCAACATGCATCTGTGCAAGATATCAGGCTTCTCCAAAGGTGTCTCACCTAATTGCTGCCAAAAGAATTCTTAGATACCTTAAAGGAGCTCCTAGATTGGGTCTTTGGTATCCTAAGAATAGGGATTAACCTTTATGGTTACACTAACATTGATTACGGTGGCTGCAATATCAACAAGAAATCAACATTAGGAGGATGTCAATTTCTTGGTGGAAGGATTGTCTCTTGGCAATGTAAGAAGCAATCATGTGTATCTACATCAACTGCTGAGGCTGCGTATATTGCTGCTGCAAGCTGTTATGCTCAACTGCTTTGGATTCAGAATCAGATGCTAGGTTATGGTTTCAACTTCATGGAGACTCCCATCCACATAGACAACAAGAGTGCCATTTCTATCATAGAAAATCCAGTCAAGCACTCCAAGACAAAACACATTGACATCAGATATCATTTCATTCAAGATATTCATGAGGAAAATCTAATCAAGCTAGTCAAAGTCAATACAAATAAACAATATGTTGACTTGTTCACAAAAGGCTTTGATGAACAAACATTTAAATATTTAATCACAACTATTGAGATTATTAACATTGACTAGTCTTTCTCTTTTGAAAACCTTTTAAAATGTGTCTTGTCTATGTGGTCTAAATACAATCTAAGCCCAGTTGCCAGAAAGTTTTTCAAATTTGTAAAAAAAATTTCTAAGTAAGAAATATTCCAAAGAGAATTTTACCCTCTGAAGGGTTTTATATAACTCTTCCGAAGAGTAAAATTCATTCAAGAATATTTTCTTCTGAAGTGTTTTTGGCTTCGGAAATTTTTTTTGACTATCAGTCAAAATGTTTTTCGAAGCTTATTAACTTTAATTCTCGAAAGCATTTATTGTTCTCGGAAGCAAATGTAGTTGTAAACCAATGTTTTCCTTCGGAAATAAAATGCCTTCGGAAGAAAATCTTCAGAAACAAACTCGTTTGTCTTCGGAAGAATTTTAACTCTCGGAAGAAATTTTACTATGCAACGGAAATCTTTGAACCCCACACGATTTTACTGTAGAGATATTGTCGAAAAAAGAGTAATTAGCCGGAATTTTAAATCTCTTTCATCATATCATTTGCCGCCTACATCCACTTGGATCTCAAACCATCTTTTCATCTATTGTTTCATCTTATCCGGTGGATTTTTCTCACCATATAAAATTACCGGCAGTTTCTCTTTCTTACTTTTTTTTACCGTTCATCGAAACCCCAAGATTTCACTATTCATCTTCTTCATCCTTCTTTTGCCATTTTCTCGCTTCAATCAAACAGTTTCCATCTAAACAATGGCCTTGAATCTCTAACATAACCAAGTCACCATCCTTGACTCTTCAAGGGATGCCGATTTTGCCCTTATTGTCCAATTTCTTTTTCAATCAACATACTTTACTACCCTTACTGTTAACCCCATCATCTACTCAAACCCCATGGCTGAATTCTGGGCCAATGGTTGAAGTGAAACGATCAATGATGAAAGGGTCATCAGATCAAGGATCTGCGGACAGGAGATCATCATCTATGAAACAACCATCAGGGAGCATCTGGAACTCCATGATGAAGGCACCTCTACAGAATTCCTAAAGTCTGATTTGGAGGAAACCTATACTCAAATGGGATATGGAGGAGATGTGAGCAGATCTACAGTCTACAAGTTCAACTTCTCCTACAAATGGAAGTTCTTGCTTCACATTGTCCTGCATAGCATATCCAACAAATCAGGGGGATGGGATCAAATTCCCTATGATCTGGGCTGCTTAGTCCATGGGTTGGTAAAAGGCCTCAGATTCAACTACTCAAGGTTTATGCTAAATAATTTAAGTAGCAATCTAACTAGGGATCCATTCTATATGTATCCTCGGTTCATTCAGCACATTATCAATTGTGAGTTGATAATGATAAACTTCAATTTGCTCATGTTTTACTGGCCCCTCACATGAAGCCTTTCATCTTCAAGACTTTGAAGAAGGTATCCACCAACTTTACTAGAAGAATCACCGATATCCTTCCAGGTATGCTTGAGCCAATGGCTCATGGTGACATCCTTGCAAGCCCAACAGGTGATGAACCCCCACCAGACACCACCATTATACTACCATCCACATCTTCTCACCCAATCAAAATCACATACCAAAGACGCCCTAAATGAACCCTTGATCAATCTACTCTGATTGGTCAAGTCCCCTCTATTCAAACCAAAAAGGCTAGAGTGGAATCCAAGGCTCCCACTCAGTCAGAGCTCCGACCATCCTCCACAATTAACCTTAATATCAGTGTTGAGTCTCCTCAGTCTCAACCTGATGAGCCTATTACCCAAGCCATAAGCTCTCAGGGTGAGTCTTAACACTCTCCTGAGCAGCCAAGATGGGATAGCCACATCATTGGCTCAACTACTATTACAGCCAAGCCATTAGGTGCTGACCAAGATCCCGGGTCAATAGATATAACCTCTCTATCCTTTCTTGACCTTTTAACCCGACCTGATGAGGATATCATGTTTCATCATGGCCATGATGTTGATCTACCTCACCCCTCTCCAGATTAACTGAGTTCTAGGGAACCTCTGATATATAGCCCACATCAGTTAGACCAAACTGAGGTGAGTCCAACCGGAGTGGAGGTGACTCATGTAGATTTAGCTTCCACTATTGAGAGTGTTTCAGTAGCCTTTGAAAGAGACATCAATATGTAAGGGTATCCAGGGCGCTAATAAACCACAACTGGTGATGAGGAAGAACATACTAGGTATGTTATCCTATCTCCTGATAATTCTTCAAAAGAAGATGAGGGTAGTCTGAAACTCACCATTAAAGACCTAATTTCTAAAGTCATCAATCTTGAATCAAAGGTTGAGACTTTAGAAAATAGGTCAGCCACTCGGCAACTTGAGATTGAAAATCTCAAGGCTCAACTAGCTGAGATACAGATCGAGAAGTCTGTTAGGCATGTACATACTCAGGTTTCTTTGAGTTTTTCTTCTAGCTCATCTACTTCTCAAGATGATGCTACTAAAAAGGGGGAGAATTTACAGAAACAAAGACATTATAAGGAGATATCTGCTCACACTCATGAGGTGATATCAACTCAAGTGGAACCCCATACTGCCATGTCTTCTTTCTACCCCAAACAGCAACAACTTGTAGCCGTCATTCCTCAACCACCTTCCATTTCAGTTCAAGTGGACCCACTGATGCTTATCGACCTTAACAGATTCTTAACCCAGTTTCCGATAAGCTCCTCACTTGAAACAACCCTCAACTGATCTTGTCATTGCCTACGTTAGGGCTGAAGAGCTTTAAAGGTTGACTGCATCATCTACCTCTGATGAGGAACTTGGTCAACCTAAGGTCTCTGTTGAACCCAAGATTAACTTTGAAGGGGATAAACAAACTGATGGCCGAGTAACTGACTCAAGAGGGACAAATAGTGCAGTCCCTGTTACTTTCGAGGTTGTGAGAACAACTTCCAAAGTGGAAGCTCAAGCTTCGGAAGCACTTCTATTCACTTCCGAAGCTCTGGAAATTTCTTCCGAAGCTGAAGTCCAAGCTGCGAAAGGAATTATAGAGTTGTCCTCTGCGTCTGATGAACTGATGGTTACAGAAGCTATTCTTAATCTAGCTTCTGAAGTCAATAGTGAGGACTTTCTTACAACCCCTTGATGTGTGTGCGTTGGAATAGTGTTTTAAGTGTCTAAACGTCAAATATTACGTATGATTATTCGTTTATATGCATGTGATTGAGTTGAATAGGTTGACTATGAGTCGGAAGTGATTTTGTAGGAAAAACAAGGAATTTGGAAGCTTACATGATAAAACAAGTCATTGGAGGGGTCAAGAAACGAAGTTTCAAAGTGCAGCAGAAAGGCTTCCACCGTAGCCTACTGTAGCCACCGTAGGCTACGCCAGCTCAAGAAAAAAATCAGCAGAAAGGGTCCCAGCGTAGGCTACGCTGGCTGGCGTAGGCTACGCCAGGACAATTTTTGAAAACCTATAAAATCGCGTTCTTATTATTTTTCAGCCACCACTTGATTCCCATTCGACCTAGAACGTTTAGAGACGAATTTTGGGCGTTCTGAGATCAATTTTTCACCATTCCAACTCTCAAAAACAAGATTTAATCATCCGGAATGCAAATCAACAACGGTTTTGAAGATCATTCAAGAACAATGAGCGGCTAATCTTCTCGTGATCTACTTCGGGTATTAGGTTTTGTGTGATTAGGTTTTTGTTTTTGTTTAACTTTGTTGGGATTAAACTTTAGAACCCGTTAAGTTCTTTTATGAGTTTAACTTGCGTTTTGATTATTTAAACAACGACGTTGGTAAACTTTTATTTGAATATCATTTAATATTCCGGAAATTATATGATTGCAAGTTTTGGTTTCTAATTGAATCGGCATTGTGTATTAAGACCTATTAAGTCTTGATTATCGATATCACTTAATCATCGCACGTACAGAATCCCTATTAAGGATTTTCCTTAAAGTTAAACTAAACAATTGCTGAAAACCAAACCTAGAACCGAAGTGGATTACTTTCTCTTATAATCGTTTTCTTAATCAAGTTTGATTCTTTCCAAGTTGTTTTCTTAGTTAATTTATTAATTATTCCAAAAATCCAATTTTCACAGCCAAGAGGCAATAGTTAAGTAAGTTGTTAATTTAATTAATCATTATTTTCTAAATCAAAGTACAATACACCGACCACTAATTCCACGAGGATCGACAACCCTACTTACCCTAACTAGTTTAAGGTGAATAGGAACATACATTTTAACATCTTATTTGATTGATACTTCGACATCGATCAAATTTTGGCGTCGTTGCCGGGGAATCGGTGCGCTTGGTGTTTTGTTATTTTATTTGAATAAAAAAAAATATATTTTTTTTGTTACTTGTTTTATTTTAATTGTTTTTATTTTCGTGTTACGCTTGGTAGTTTAAGTGTGCAGGTGACAGATTGTATGCATACTCGATATTCGGGCAGGAAATCACCGCTAGTGTTTGATCCGGAGATAGAGAAATCAGCCAGGTATAATCGTGTCTTGCACCGATCAGGGTTACCAACTACATCAATTTCACAAGCCATTGATCAAGCAGCTGATAGTTTGTCTGATTCAACTAGCATGGATAATACAAACAACCAACCACCTCAAAATCCAAACCCTCCTCCCAATAACCAACACCAAAACCCAAATCCACCCCCACCACCAAATAACAACCACAACAACAACCTAAATCAACCACCTCCCAACAATAATATGAATCAAAATAACCTCAATCAAGGAGACGACTTTGATCATGTAAGCATGCATAGTGTTCACACGGGTGATGAGAATTATGAAGATGAATGGGATAACAATGAAGAACCCTATAACGGTGCAAATTATGATGCTTGGAATGGAAATTTTGGTGGAGGTGATGGACAAAACGGAAATAACAATTGGAGGAATGATCAACATGGGTGGAATGCACCACCTATCAACCAACAAAGGGGTAGGGTTAATAATAACGTCAATCAGCCAAGAAGACCTCAAAGAGCTCAAGTACAAGGTGTGGATAGCCATTTTAGACCGGCTATTTCTGAAAATCCAAATCCCATCGCACCTCCAAATCGTAGAGGAAGAGCTTTTGATGTACGCCCTCATTATCTCACTATTCTTCCTGCATTTAGAGGTACTGCAACAGAAGAACCATATGTGCATCTTGCTGAATTTGATGCAATATGTAGCACTATTGGTGGGAATCACTTCACACAAGATGAAGTAAGGTTGCGGTTGTTCCAATTCACTTTGAAAGACAGAGCTAAGCAATGGTTCCTTACCTTGCCTGACAATAGTATTCACACATGGCAAGAAATGCAACAAATATTTTTAGATGAATATTACTCTATGGGTAAGACCAGTGATGCAAGAGAGGCTATTCGATCTTTCCAACAACAAGCAGGGGAACAATTTCATGAAGCATTCACTAGGTTTAAGGAACTTATTCGCATGTGTCCACACCATGGAATTGAACGTTGGGAGTTGATAAAGGCTTTCTCGGATGGATTGACGACTGAGGAAAGAAAATATTTATATTCTACAAGCAATGGCACATTCCTTTCCAATCATGAAGATGCAGACTGGGAATTTTTAGAAAGAATGTGTAGAAACTCCAAGGCGCAAGCCTCTGCCAGTAGACGATCTAAACCTAATTCGGTACGATCAACCACGGTTGACTATGAGACTAAGGAGCGGATTGCAGCATTGGAAAGACAATTGGCAAGGTTAGGGCGAACGGGTACAAAGGAGGTTGAAACTGTAGGATACGATGTGTGTGAAGAATGTGGTGAGTTAGGTCATAATGTTGATGCATGTCAGTTGGTGATGGAAAGAAAAGAGGAAGTTAATCAAGTTTACGGAGATCGAAAGCAATTCGATATGAATTCCAATACTTATCATCCCGAATTGAGAAATCATCCTAACTTTAAGTATGGAAATGCTTCAAACCAGATGAACCCTAATTTTCAAGGTAATAATCAAGGTGGTCAAGCTTATCAGAACCGAGCACAAGGGAATTATAATCAAAGTGGTTATCAAAGAACTTCATATTCTTAAGGAAACAATCAAGGAAACTACAATCATAGGGAACAACAAGGTAGTTCATCATGCAACTATCAAAGTAATGCTCAATTTGGACAACTTGGTGGTGAAGAGTCTACAAATGCAAAGTTGGATACTTTGATGAACATGATGAAAGAGAATATGAAAGAGAACAAAAGAGAAAATGAAATTAGGGACAAGGCTTATGAAGCCTTAAATAAACAAGTGGGTCAACTTGCAGAGGATGTGGCTCAAATTAAAAGAAACCATGGAAAGCTACCGAGTGATACCACGGTCAATCCTCAACATCAAGAAACCAACACAGAAAACATGAGAACTGTTCACATCAATTCGGTTAGTATCCTTTCTGACTCTAAAATTATTGATAATGACTTTACTTCTTTTTCACAACAAGTTACAGATAAGGAAGAGAAAGCCGATACAGTGGAAGAGAGTGACCCAGGAGCACCCATCATTCCAATAAAAGTGGGGAAGTTGAAGATAAAAAGAGCACTTTTGGATTATGGAGCAGCTGTTAGTATCTTGCCAGGTATGTTATATGATCAGTATCACTTCGGTCCTTTAGAGAAAGTTGACACCACTGTGGTGTTAGCTGACTTGACTCAAAAATGTCCTCGGGGGATGGTAAAGAATGTTATAATCAAGTTGGGAGAATTTTACTACCCTGTGGACTTTATGGTGCTCGATTTTGCACCAGTGAGAACGAATGAGCAACCGAATGTCATATTGGGTCGACCATTTTTAGCAACTGCGAATGCTCAAATCAATTGTCGGGATGGAACAATTGACATGACTTACGAAACTCGTAAGTTACGTTTTAATGTATTTTCCAAGTCGATTAATTATTTTGTTAATCATAAAGTTTTTGTGGCAGATATGACTAACGTGTGTGTTCCTACTTATACTTCACATGTAAGCATGAACACCACTTTTAAGAATGATTTTGAGTATGATAGGGATAAGCATGTGGAGTTGAAGGAATTGGTGGATTTAAAAGAAAAGAAAGAGCTAATTATGAAGTTGGAAACAAAAGATGTGAAACCTAAAATGAAGAAAAAAGTTGGCGATCCACTTGATCCTATAAAAGACAGAGTTGAGGCATTAATGTTTGGACCACAATACGATCTAGTTGAAGAACTGCCGGATCATTTGAAGAATACTGGAGTCAAGCATCTTACTCGACCACCATGAGTGGTCGCAGGTACGGTCTGGCTGAAGACCTAAAACTTAGCGCTAATCGGGAGGCAACCCGAATTTAATTTTTATGTTTTGTGTTTGATATGTCTATTTAAGTAGTTTATTTTGATAATCGTTACGTTTGTGTCTGGGTCGGTTCGGGTTGGAAAAGTCGTTTGTGTTGATTAATTGAATAAATTGATTTTCAAAGAAAAAAAAAAAACTCACACACTTAACTTAAATACCACACATTGGGGACAACGTATCTCAAGTGTGGGGATGAGGGAAAATTTGAAAAAATTTTATTGTTTTTAAGCAATCCAATCAAACATGAAAACAACAAGCATACCAATTGATTCTTGTCATGTTTGATGTAAGGGTCCTTAGTCATGGTCTAATTCTAAGATAGCAAAAATAATGATGTTAGCAAGATTTTTAGAAAAAATTAAGAACTGCCTAGTTAGGGTTAACAGGCTAATGGTGTAATAAAAGCATGCACACGCCGGCAACCCTAATTCCTACTTGGTGAGATTTTGAAGCTTACTAGATTGTTAGTTCACATATAAATTGTTTCAATTGTTGAGTGTAGGCCATATGATTCTTTGTGTTAGAACTTGTGTGAGTTGATACATATTGAGACGGTAAATTTGATAAGTGCACATAGATGATAGAGGCAATCTAGGATTCCTTTTTCTTTTAATACCATTTTTTTGTGTTTCACCACTTTACCTAAAATTCCCCCTAGTAGCCACTTTCGAACCTTAAACCGTTTATTTTGACAAACCCATATCAATAAAACCCAAATCAAATTTTACCTAATGTGACCAAGTTACCACTGTTGATAACATTCAGACTAGCTTCAGTATTTGATTTATGATAAAAAAAATTAAAATAAAAAGAAAGAAAAGAAAGATGCAAATTGTTGGTTATGGGTTAAATATGCACCCATGAAGTTGCTTTGTTTGAATAATAGTTATGTCAATAAGGATGTCAACAGTTGGTATTGCCTTAATTTATATTTTAGCCACACTCACAGCCAATCATTCCAACCTTAACCTAAGCCCAAACCCGTAAGTCCTTTTGATGTGTGGATTGTCAATTATTACCGTGGAAATTTGATTGTCACCCAAGCATATGATAACAAAGTTTCATATGTGGATCTTTTGAGTGATATATTGGTGCAATTTTCACCAATCCAAAAATAAACCGAGAGGAGTGACAAATGGTGAGGGGTGTGTTGCATGACAATAAAAGTCGGAAGCTTGTTAGGTTTAACTAGTCAGGTTCTATTTTGAATTAAATGTAACATCCTTTACTTGCTAGCCAAATATGATTATTGCAATAATAGAATGGGCATGACTTTGGACTATAGCTGAGGCGTGCAAGGGATTTTGGTTTATAATGTTGTTAAATGTTTTGAATTAGATTTGCATGAGGGAAAGCAAAGCTTAAGTGTGGGGATGTGATGTGTGTGCGTTGGAATAGTGTTTTAAGTGTCTAAACGTCAAATATTACGTATGATTATTCGTTTATATGCATGTGATTGAGTTGAATAGGTTGACTATGAGTTGGAAGTGATTTTGTAGGAAAAACAAGGAATTTGGAAGCTTACATGATAAAACAAGTCATTGGAGGGGTCAAGAAACGAAGTTTCAAAGTGCAGCAGAAAGGCTTCCACCGTAGCCTACTGTAGCCACCGTAGGCTACGCCAGCTCAAGAAAAAAATCAGCAGAAAGGGTCCCAGCGTAGGCTACGCTGGCTGGCGTAGGCTACGCCAGGACAATTTTTGAAAACCTATAAAATCGCGTTTTATTATTTTTCAGCCACCACTTGATTCCCATTCGACCTAGAACGTTTAGAGACGAATTTTGGGCGTTCTGAGATCAATTTTTCACCATTCCAACTCTCAAAAACAAGATTCAATCATCCGGAATGCAAATCAACAACGGTTTTGAAGATCATTCAAGAACAATGAGCGGCTAATCTTCTCGTGATCTACTTCGGGTATTAGGTTTTGTGTGATTAGGTTTTTGTTTTTGTTTAACTTTGTTGGGATTAAACTTTAGAACCCGTTAAGTTCTTTTATGAGTTTAACTTGTGTTTTGATTATTTAAACAACGACGTTGGTAAACTTTTATTTGAATATCATTTAATATTCCGGAAATTATATGATTGCAAGTTTTGGTTTCTAATTGAATCGGCATTGTGTATTAAGACCTATTAAGTCTTGATTATCGATATCACTTAATCATCGTACGTACAGAATCCCTATTAATGATTTTCCTTAAAGTTAAACTAAACAATTGCTGAAAACCAAACCTAGAACCGAAGTGGATTACTTTCTCTTATAATCGTTTTCTTAATCAAGTTTGATTCTTTCCAAGTTGTTTTCTTAGTTATTTATTAATTATTCCAAAAATCCAATTTTCACAGCCAAGAGGCAATAGTTAAGTAAGTTGTTAATTTAATTAATCATTATTTTCTAAATCAAAGTACAATACACCGACCACTAATTCCACGAGGATCGACAACCCTACTTACCCTAACTAGTTTAAGGTGAATAGGAACACACATTTTAACATCTTATTTGATTGATACTTCGACATCGATCACCCCTCTCAAGCCAACACCACAAGCTCAATCTCCACCACGCCAACCTGAATCCTCAAAACCAGAATCTCTAAAGGCTTAATCTTTCTCTGATCCTAAAGGGAAGTGAAAGCTCACAACTGAAGAACTTCTAGAGGAGGAAAGGTTGGAAAAGCTAAGAAAAAAAAGGAAGAGTTGATACTAAGAAGTTGCTTGCAGCAAGCACCAAAGCAGCAGTAGTATCTCGTAAAAGTATCAACAATCAGAAGAGGGTGGAGATCATTGATAGGGTCATCAGCTTGGGAGTAGAAGATGAACAAATGCTTCTTTTCCCACTTGATGAGCTTGTAAAGCTTGAGAAGGAAACCTTGCTGCAAAAAGAAAGAGAAGAGGCAGCAAGGTTAGCCAAAGAGGAGGAGAAAAGAAAAAAGGAGGAGGAAGCAAAGGCCGAGGATAGGAAGGAAAAGATATCCTTTCTCTGCAAGAGAGACTATACAAAGGAGGAGTTGGCCCCTCGTGATCATGATATGATCGTGTATCTTTTCTACAAAGAAACTAAAGAGATCAACAAAGAAAGAAAGAAGGCTATAAGGGAAAGGCTAAGGGAGAAGAAGAAGAAAGAAGAAGAAGCTATATTTGCTTCTGCTAAGAAGGAGGGAGATAAGGAATGGATGAAAGCCTACCTTAAAGCCTATGGCTACACTAGCAGGCAAGTGGGGCCCATGTCAGAGAAGACCCTACAGCGACATGTCAGTGACATAAAGGCTGACATTCGCTTAGGAAGAAGGTAGGATATGCTTTGGAAACAAAGCACTCAGAAGATGGAACCCAAACCCAAACCACAGCCAACAAAGCCACTTCCCACACCTTCACCCTTCCCTATCAAAACAGAACCAACCTCTGAACCCTCAACTCCCAAACCCACACCATCAGCCATTCCTACACCTTCTTCCCTTATCTCTAAACAACCTCCACCTCCACCTGTCCTTAAACCCAAAACACAACCCAGAACCCAATCTCAACCCAAACCATCTTCTAAACCTTCTAAGCCCCTGTTCTTAGAAGAATTTAAGGAGATCAAAAAGAAGCTCATCAACTGCACAACCTTGAGCAACATCTCTTACGAGGTAGAATCAATTAAACTAAAATACATTGATGGCTCTTCCAGTTCCCTCACAAGAGATGCATTCCTTGATCTGCCTAGAGGAACACTGGACCAAGCTCTCCAACTTCTAGTCGTCAACAATGATACTCTTGAAGAAAAGGAGAAGAACTTAAGGATAAGATTGGTGGCTCTACTAGACACCAAAAAAGGGAATATGCTGCCAACCAGCCCCTTCACTCCCAGAAGCTCAATTGTCCAGTGGAGGTTCGATGAATCTACTCAAAGCTTCATAATTCAGAGGGAGAATGGTCAAGTAATCAGACTTGACGCATCCGCTATACTACAATCAAGCAGATTTGATATTGCTGAGTTAGTAGAGAGACCATTCCAATCCCTTCAGCTCTCAAATTGCTACTCGTATAAGAAATCATTTGAGTAGCATTCATGTCAACGAAATAAAACTGAAAGCACTTGCTGAAGTGGAAAGAGCAACCATCAAGGGAAGAACATTCCTGCAAATGGTTGAGGGACCAACTTCAGAACCTATAGTCAGATGGGAATATGACTATGGTTCTCATCAACTAACTCTTTTTTGAGGGACACAACAGAGAAGACATGTCATCCAAAGTGACCAACTGAATCTACTATCCATAGACGAATTGTATAACATCCTCTCCACTGCATCAGGAAGGAACTCAGAGACAGACAAATACCTTCTTTCCCTGGTGCTGAAGACTTTGAGGAGAAGAAACAAGTGAAGTTTTGGTAGCATTAGCCTAGGGGAGTACTGTTGGATCTAATAAGGCTGGTACAACCAAAACCACACTTAGATATATTTTGATGTGCTAAAAAATGGTCTTCCGAAGGAACAAGCTGCTCTTCCGAATCTAAGTCAAAGATCTCCCGAAGCTCAAGTATGAAGAACATCTAAAGGAAGAACTAAGTCTTCCGAGACTAAGTTCTTATTCTTCCAAAGTATACGACTAAGAAGATCCAAAAGACAAAGTCTTCTGAAGAATAAAGTCTTGAAGACTTGCAGAGACTCGGAAGAAGTTGATTCTTTCGAAGTAGAAATGGCCTCGGAAGAACTAACTATGAACTAGTAGACATAAGTATGGTCTGTTTGACAGCCCGCTGCTACTCTGATAGACTGTATGGCGCTTTCCCACACCCATGTAATTGACCTTACTTTAATCCACTATTCAACCATTCTCAGCTTAGTACAGTTGCCACTTTTAGTTGGTGACAAAAGGTAAGTCATGGACATGTCATGACTACCTAATCTAAGATATTATTATTTTATCTTAGATACCTTACTTCTAAACGATGTAGTATTTGTCTAGTTGTAAGTTCCAGCTGGTATTCCAAGTATAGATAGTAGTATATATAGTTTCTCTATGTAACTTAGTAACCATACTTGTAAGAATCTTGTAGTACTGAGTTGAGAAGTAACATATACAAGTACCTTTAAAACCACTCTTGTGTTTTATTTTTTTGTTTGAACTTATTATATTACTTGTGAACTTGGTTAAGACTCTGCTTCATCAACCCGAGTGACATTAAGTGAGTTTGTGTGATTATCTTGTGTTGTGGGACAAACATCGATCTTGCACTGGGATTTTTAGTTTTTGCAATAATCCCGAAGGCTTCTGATGTTCTATGTTAACCTTGGAGCAAGTTAAACATCTACCAACATAAGGGGCAATTTTATTCTTCATACCTGGCCACCAATACAATTCGTTAAGATTCATGATAGATCTTGTTCGTGCTAGGGTGAGTGTGTATCTCGAATTATGTGCCTTATTCATAACTAATTACCGTACCCTTCCCCACTTTGGCACTCATATACGATCCATGAAAGATTGTACATAATCCTCCTTGCGTCCTATTTGTGTATCTAAGCCACGAAACTTCCTTATTTGTAAAATTCTCCTTCTTCAATGTCACATTCGATGTTGATAAAATCTAAGCCTTTAAGCTTGATTGTGTGATCATTCCTAAGGCTCATACACGTAGGGGGTTAACACGCTCCTTCCTTCTCAACGCACCAGCCACCACATTTGTTTTCCCCGAGATGATGCCGAATTTTACAATCATGATCATTGAGAGGCTCAGCCCATTGTCTCTGAATCATGTTCAGTTCCTATCGATCAAATACATGTTGAAGGCTCTTATGATCGATATAAATGTCACACTTAGTCCCATATCGAAAATGCTTCCAAATCTTAAGTGTGAATACAATAACGCCTTATATTATTCATACGTTGCATGATTCTTCTCGTGATTTTTAAGCTGTCGAGAGTCATACACGATTACCTTGCATTTTTCTTTAGCACGTAAGCGAGTCCTTGATGTGATGCATCATAGAATACTACAAAATCATTTCACCCATTAGGAAGAGTCAATATCGTGACGTTACACACTTTGTCATATAATGTTTAAAAGCCTTTTCTTGCTTAGCTCCCCAACCGGATTTCTTTATCCTTTTGGGTCAACATCGTCAACGATTGGGAAATCTTTGAGAAATTTTCAATGAACCTTCTATAGTACCCGGGCAATCCCAAGAACTATTGAATTTCCAAAGGTGACTTATTTGTGTTCCACTTCTTGACCGCTTCAATATTACCCGGGTCAATGTGAATTCACTCCTCGTTGATCAGGTGACCAAGAAACTTCAATTCATGCAATCCAGAACTCTCACTTAAAGAGTTTCGGGTAGATTTTCTCTTCTCCTACAACTTTAGAATCACCATTAGGTGTTGCTCATGCTTTTTCTTTGATCGCGAATAGATGAGGATATCATCTATAGACACAATCACAAACTTATCCTGGTATGACCTACATACTCGATTCATTAAATCCTTAAATACAACGGGAGCATTTGTCAAAACAAACAGCATAATTAAGAACTCGTAATTTCCATAATGAGTCCTAAAGGTGGTCTTCGGATATTGCCTTCTTGAACCCTAAACTGATAATAACCTGATAGGAGATTGATCTTTAAGAGGTACGTTGCTTCCTACATGCAACTGATCAAATAGATCATAATTCCTGGCGTGAGGGTATTGGTTTTTTATAGTCAACTTGTTCAACTTTCAATAATCTACGCACAACCGAATCGATCAATCCTTCTATTTAACCAACAAGGTCGGTGCTCCCCACATTGAGTGACTAGGTCGAATAAAACTTTTATTCAAGATTTCTTGTAGTTGACTTGATAATTCTTGCATTTTCGATTAACCGATAAGGTGTCTTTGCAATAGGAGTTGCTCTCGATATCGAATCATTCTAGAATTTTACTTAACGAGGAGGGGCAATCCTGATAAGTCATTTGGAAAATCTCGTACAATAGGAATATCTTTCAACTTTCTTGCTTCTGTCTTCTTTTCTACCACATGTGCTAGAAAAGCGTAACATTGCTTATTCAGGCATGGACGAATCTGCATGCAAGAACGGAGTCTTCCTTCCAGGCCGTTCTACTTGAATCTTAAGCACTTCCCCATTAGATAGAAAATTACATACCACTTTCTCCGATGGACTATCTCAGCTTTGTGTTTCGATAACCAATCCAAGAGGTATTAAGGTTATGTCAAGGACATGATCTTCTTGTAATTTTGTACAACCTCTAATTATTTCCATTGTCATCTCAACCAAGTAACTAATTTCTAAGAAACTGGGGTTCATTTCAAGTAAAGGATTGAATTCGGATGAATCGAAGGTATCTTCTACCCCAGTATTAAACAGATGCGTATTGATTGATGATAAGATACATGCCTATAACAACATTTGGGTCTTAACAAGCTCCATTTACTCCAATCACAAATGTACGGCCGCGTGATGTATTACCTTAATTTACATGATCTTTATTTCCATAATTTCACTATTCTTAGTTCCCGACTATAGCCATTTCCTAATTCTGATTGTTTCCAACTTGTGCTGGTGTCCGGCTCAGCCTAAGGCACATGCTATGGTAATGGTCGGGAATCCCACATTCATAGCATCCACACTTAACGCATGCTAGCTTAACCGCATCAACCAACATAGCTAGGTTCACAACATTGGCCTTCTTTTCTACCTTACAACTAGCTTGCTTGTTAGACTCTCCAACTTCTTTTTATTGCTCACCAATTTTCCCAATGTCCCTCTCAATCCTCTTTGATCCAGGTGCCACAAGGTGTGTGTGGCACTAACTTTACCAACTTATGAATTCTATCCATATAAGGAGCATTACCTGACCCTATTATTATATGACTCCAGAATTCCAACTTTAACTTTTGCATATCATTCATCGGGCAGTAGTCCCCAGTCACCAAAGCTTTGAGCACGTCTCAAGTCATGGCTATCGTAACCTCACTACCTTAGACTTGAGCTTGGGCATTCTACCATGTCAGTGCTTTAACCCATTAGTGAGCAAGCAACATAATTCGTCTTCTGGCTTTCAGCATAGTTGTTGATACCCATTATAGTTTCCATTTCTCTCAATCCAATGGGTCAGACCTACTGTTCCCCTTTTCCTGTCATACTCTTTCAACTATCACTTCAAGAATCCCTTGTATGTAGAACCAACCCTGTTACCTTATCACATCTACCATTTCTTACTTCATTTAATCAAGATAATCACACAGCCCAGCTCAGGCACATTCTGAGTATACCGGTGATACTCATATATAGGGTTCCCCGCAGTGTTCCCACCACATCCACGATATACCAAGAATAATGTTTAAACGGGTCATGTGACATTCGACTACTCCATCAAGGCATAATGCTAGAACGTTCAAACTGCTAATGCTCCAAGTATTAAGATCAATCCATTGAACAAGGTAATATATGTGAAGGGAGTATCATTACTCTACTGTAACTCTCCGAAGGCCATGTACATTTAAAACAAACAGTCAAATACATAATGCCTGAAATGCTAAAAGGGCAACGTCTCACTAGGAACAGGACTAGTGCTATAATATGAATCCCATGTAGACTCCAGGTAGATTAGAACTTACATAAGAGTAAAGGTTATACCTGTTTCCTCATCCTTAACAAAGTCTTATAAAGACTGAGACTCAGGTGTCCCAAGGTATAGAGTGGAAGATTTGTACTATCTATGACCGTTATTTCATGTCAAGATTTGCCAAGCGTCATATGAACTGCGAATTGCAATTATGTGTGCACCCGTAATGGTAATTTCCTTTGCATGGTCACCCATAACTCCTCCTATCTGAGTTAACATATCTTATCAAGTACAAAGTATTATCCATGATTGGAGTAACAAAGATATGGTTACTAACCAATAGTTAATTAATCGAATTTGTACAAAGGAATCGACTGAGAAAGAATTCACTTGATCAAGGAATGATTAAAGAAATCCATGTACAATAATCCAAAATCCAAATGAAGTGGTCATCTGATCTGAGTATGTCGCATCTCTTGTCTACTGGTGTCGTATTAGCAGGCGTGTCCATCTTCCAAGATTCAACCTAACAAGTTGTGAATAAGGACACCTATACCATATGAGACATTGACAAATGCACATAATAAAGGTTGGCTAAACAACTTAAGTCCTTAGAAGAATTCTTACAGCATCACTAACCAATCCAATTCAAATAATACAGAACGAGAGGATGCGCTTACCTAAAGCTTTCTCAAGGTATAAATAGATGATACACTGCCCACAACTTTCTCAAATGAGAATATCACAGATAGCTTATAAGATAGGCTATGTAAGCATAGCCAATAATGCACATAGAACGTTCACATGTATATTATTGCACACATAATCCTTTTATGCATACTATATTTGGGTACTTAGGTTATAGTCTAGGTCGAATAATCCATCTATTTCTCTATAACCAATGGCTCTGATACCAATCTGTCACACCCCCTTTTATAGCGAAAACAAGAGGATGTAAAGGACGGGATTGTCATAACACATTGATAGTTAATAGAGATGCATTAAATGATGAAAAAAACAGACGTGTCATGACGTCACCCGACACAAATGAAGACTTGTGTCGCAGTTAGTCGATTCCACAACAACATAGTCAAACAAGTAAATGATTTTGAATCCCACAAACCGGGAACAAGTAAAGGTAAACATGTCTAGTAATGATAACTTAAGGTAAAACATAATTGTTTGAAACGCTAGAGCAAGTATAAAATGTATTCCTCAGGGTCATCTCTAAGACATCGTCTCTAGCTATCCTCGATGATTGTTACCTGAAAAGATATGCTCAAAAGGTCAACACATGGTTGGTGAGTTCGCAAGTTTGAATAATGAATAAAACTTGATGTTGTGTAAAAGTTTGTAGGACATAAGTGTATACAGTTATAAGCAATCAATATCACATGTAAATATAAGCCTCACAACTAAAACTATGACGTTCACACAGATCTTATCAGAACATATTCACCCTAGGGCCCGTCCGTGACCATTATCAGTCCCAACTAGTATACAAACAAAACAAGGGTGAGGGTGTTAGCCCAATAGTACTATCAATACCTGTACGTCGGCTCTAACACCGGAGTTAAATAGTTGTGAATAACGAACCACAAAGAAAACTCATGCATGTACCGGATATTAACTTACAAAACAAAAAACACAACAGTCCCAAATATTAAATGAGTTCACAGCATAAAAAAAGATGAGTATACTTTTCCCCCATGATGATTATGGATAATTATAATAAAACTGGGTCGCGAAACTCACCTTGATATGATATGAAAATAACGAAAGAAGATATAAGTTATACTCTACCGGCGAACCAAAAAATCAATCACCTATAATAACAATTAATTGAACTTTTAAACACGATTAACAATGCAATAATACTTTCGGTCCGTATCGGGTCGGTTCAGGATTAATGTGCGACTCGCTCAAAAGATATATACACACTTTCTTTTATATATATATATATATATATATATTATATATATATATATATATATATATATATATATTTATATATATATATATTAATATTATATATATATATATATATATATATCGATTCATACCATGATGAGTTGTTAACTTATTTTCCTATACTCACACATACTGTATATTCATATTATATATATAAGTAGATTTTTCACATAATTAATATGTGTATATATATATAATGAGTACCTATACCCACACTATATTTACATACATGTATAATAACATGTTCACACACACAGTTTATATAAATATTTGAATGCATTACCACCTACAGTATATACACGCACGGTTCAACAGTATATACACGCAAGGTTCATTACATACGCCCAAACGTGTTATATTATACGTGTATACAATATCATTACACACATTATACTCATACCATCACACACACAAATATTATATTATATATATATATATATAATATATATATATATATATATATATACACCAACCAACACACATTGCTCAACACCCAAAATATATACAATAGATATAGACTCTATATATGCATCCCACATTGTAACCCACACATACATATACATATAAGCTTTTGCATACTCACACACACTTTGTAACACACCTACACACACAAACACTTTATATATATACTTTTACACACACATATTGCATTGTACACACTTCATGGTCACATTCACACACACACACCATGCAACCCACATACACACAAACACTTTATGTATATACTTTTACAAACACATATTGCATTGCACACACACTTCACGGTCACATTCACACACACACACCACGCAACCCACATACACACACGCGCGATACCCACACACTCGGCACCACTACAGCTCAACTTCACCACCACCATACACAACCGCACTCGACGACTCACAAACGGCTCCCGAACCGAACTGGAACGAAAAGAAACAAACATAACGAAACTTAAATGAAACGAAACAATACACTTACCAAGGAAATCAAGTAACGGAGAGACGGCATTGATCGAAGGTACTCCGTGGCGGTTCGCAATGGTTGTTCGGCGGCGATGGTGGTGGCTTGGGCAGTGGACGACGGAGACGGCAGGTGGGGGCTATGTTAGGGTCTCGGTCGAGAGTAAAACAAATCAATCTATATATAATACTAAAAGAGTAACTTAGGGGGATATTTTGTACATTTCTAGTCCCTCTAGTTTATTTTTCTCGCCTCTCTCTCTCTCTTAAATAATTACTTAAATAATTTTAATTCTTGTTTAGATTAAATTTTTTAATAAATTAAGAAAGATGCTTTTTATTAATGTTATTTTTAGAAAATAAATTTTATACAATTAAATTTTTTTTCTAAAACAACTAACTTTTTTAAAATATAAAATATTTTGAAATTGGTATTTTTAAAAAGTAAATTTTTTTATAAACTAAAAATAATTAAATTAGGAGTTATAATAAAAGAAATTTAAAAATAAAATTTTTAATACGGTTTGTTTTGAAAAAAAATATTTAACTTTTTTTGGAAAAAAATTTAAAAACAAATTTTAAAAATTGATATCGTTATTTATTACTTATAGCTGTTACTCATATGTAATTTTAATCATATCTTATTTCATATTATCATTTTATGCTTCATAAAATTTATTATATTTAATATTTTATTTGTTCAGCCCGTATAATATACGGGTTTACTAACTTTAGTATTAAATAAATAATAATCAACAACTAATCAGAGATATTATGAACATTCATAGTCTGATCCAACCCGATTCAGTACTATATCTCTATATTTGATTACAGGGTTAAAATTATTCAAAATTGATCTAATTATTGCACATAACTTTTCAGTGTATATTATTCAAATCTTAATATCTTCACACTAATATCCTCACACTCACTCAATATCTAACTCACGATTTGATCTATCAAAAGTATTCTTTTTAAGTCTAAAAGAAGATAGTTTTCTTTGACTGTATATTTCGCTATGACAATAAACAAAAGTTAAGGTCAATCTCTGTCAAGTGTCGGTTTATACGTAAAAGAGCATATTTTTACGCATGATCAGCTTTATGTCATCTTGTCACAAGTTAAGTAAAGATGGATTGAAGCTCTTAGCTTTAGATAATGAGTGTAAACCTACTAATGTTACTACAAATGTAGTTTACAAGGATGTTTTTGCTCATTTGTGACCTTATAACAAAAATTGTTATGTCTTATTAAATATATAACACACTTGATTTTATTTTTATTTTATATTATTTAATAATTAACTCTCCACACTTTCGTGTAATACACGGGTAACTAAAGCTAGTTTTATATATATTATTTAAATTTATATTTAGGACCCTAAACTATTTAAAATTAATTCTTTTAATTTAAAAAATATTTATTTTAAACCTTAAACTATTTATTTATATTTTTATTTAACCCAAACTTTAAAACGTACCCTTAACGAACCAATTAAAAATATATATATATATACGGGTCATTACGTGACGCGAAATAATATTAGCTCAGTCAAGATTCTATTATTTTATAAATTAAGATTTAACGCGACTAGCTAACGACAGCATTAAACGCAATTAAGAACAAATAATTACCAGAAACATTTAATGCATAAACGTATAATAACAACCTTCGGTTAATTAACGGACTCGACAGTGACGGATGTCACAATATGCCTGTCACAATTTTCGGTACTATATATCCTCTATTGTAACGTTGAATTCAATGGAGTACAAAATGGTATCTAGCCATTCACTACAAGAAAATGGGTTCATAGCGACAAATGTTATAGCGATCACAAGGTGTCGTCGGCATTAGGCAAGCTACGCGACATGTAGTCGGTTCTGTTCTTCCTATATCATGTGTATAGACGCCGGAGATATTTTCCACCAATTGTGATGATCAAGTACGATCTTTATGCAACGACATGTTGTCGGGATAGTCTAGGCAATGAAGTCTATAGTGACGGTATCCATAGTCACCATTTATAGATCAATTTTCTATTACTGTTGTATACCTTACCCACCCTTAAACCCAATATTAACACCTAGAATGAGTTTCAAATACAAAGTGTATTTTTGCTACAAAGTGTGAGAAGACACAATGAGTAAAAAAAAAGTCACAAAAAAATTATATCTCACAATCTAAATCGAATTTCAAAAAAGTAATTTCGAGTTTTTGTTCCCCTAGCCGTCCTCACTAAGAAAAAAAATAAACGAAAAATAAACGAAAAATAAAAAATAAAAAAAAATTACGTTTTTTTTATTGTGTCATTTATGAAAGACACAATGACGTCATTGTGTCATTATGAAAGACACAATGACGTCATTGTGTCATTATGAAAAGACACAATGACGTCATTGTGTCATTATGAAAAGACACAATGACGTCATTGTGTCATTATGAAAGACACAATGACGTCATTGTGTCATAAAAGACACAATGAAATTTTATTTTATTTTATTTTTATTTTTTTCTGAAAGATGACGACGAGAGGAACATAGACTCCGAAGTACTTTTTTGAAATTCGATTTAAATTGTGAGATATAATTTTTTGTGACTTTTTTAGCCTCATTGTGTCTTTTCACACTTTGTAACAAAAATACACTTTGTAAATAACCTCACCCTAACACCTATTATTACCATTGTGACGACTCCCATTTATGTTTCTCTTCCTGTTTTTTAATATATCAATTTTATCAAATTTGCTTAAAATTTCTTATGGATTTGCTATGAACACAACTTGCTACGATATATTAATAGGTAAGTCATAACAAAATATATTCATATCAAATCCATAGCTACTCCTTAATAAATTTGCTACGAATACTTTTCGTAGCAAAAATTCGTAGGAAGTATATGTTTTTGTAGTAGTATTTTACCTATAAATTCATGAAAACATAATTAAAAATGAAAACTTAAGGAGATTAATCAATCGATATACCTCATCAAGTGAAATATGAAAGCGATAGAAGAGCAAACTAAAAGAGGGATGTAATTATTGGTTAGTTTTTTTGTCACTCCAGCTTTTAATCATCATTTTGGATTAGCCTTTGATTGATAAGATCAATGGTCATTCCAATATATATATATATATATATATATATATATATATATAGATATATATATATATAATATATATATATTATATATATAATATATATATATATATAATATCTATAATATATATTAAAGATGAGTTCATATAAAAACTAAAAAAAATTAAGAAAACTTAAAATAAATTATAGCCTTTCATTGATCAAGATTAATGATCCTTGTTTTTTTTTTTACTTTAATATAGCAAATGAACCCATCAAAGTATACTTGTAATTTTTTATTATAAAAACAAGAATCATAGATCTTGATGTAATGAAAGGTATGATTTAATTTATTATTTTTCTTAACTTCTTTTGGTTTTCATTTAATCTATTTCTAATATATATTTAACTGCAAAACTAGTGGTTGAAGGATATAGGATGTGATTACAGCTAGTTCTTTAGATACCACGAGATTTTGTTAAGATTTGTTAGATGTTAATGTATTATTTACTTTAGAAAAAACATGACTTAAGGTTGCTACCAACTAATGCAACATTTGTATAACATAATTCTAGGAGTTAATTTCTGAATCGATTGTATCTAAATATCAAATACGTCATAAATATTATAAAAATATAAAGTTTGAATTGAATACATCGTAAATATTATAAATATTATGAAGTTTGAATATGTCATAAATAATATAAAAATGTCATAACTATTTTAAAATTAAATATTATAAAAACAAAAAAAACGAAGTTTCATCTTGATAAGGAAATCTTAGTCATTTCTCATATGAATTAAGCTTTACAAAAAGAAAAAGCCATCCAAATAGTTTCTTTTCATAATATTCATGCACAAATCTTATAAGATCTAAATTACAAAAAGTCTACGACAACAAGATTCTAAAATCGACTACCTGATCGAACTCGACCAAGATTCCTAGGAACCCTTGAACCATTATCATTGACAACAAACTTGTGTTCAAAAAGAATGTTGTCATTTCTAAAAGATGCAACTCTATCTTCATCGATTCGCGACATCCCAACACTAACACTTCTGGGCACACCTTTCCTAGATGCAGATGATAGTAACAAATCGTTCGGATCAGCCATGCTTCGGCCTCCAGGCTGTTGATTGCCACTGTGATCGTTAGATAACATGGTGGTGCTTAGGCTCCTAGGAAGCTGCATCGTGATCATGCGGTTAGCGTCTTTGTTGATCATCGTAGGTCGATTGTAAGTGGTGCTGAAGCTGTTAATGCCTTTGATGTAATAATCTTTCGCTTTGGATATCGCTTGTATAGGCATCTTGATGATTCGAACGATCAATGTTGGTTTGTTTTGAGATGTTGGGTGGCCTTTCATGATCTTGTTGTAAAGTCAATGGTTTATTTTTAGGGTGGAGATGAAGGATATAAAGGATGGATATATAGGACCAAAGGCAAGTTGATTGAAATAATTTAAAGAGTTCGAAAGATGTATATTTGACTTTTAACATTTGATTTCACAATTAAGAGGCGGCTGTTTTAGATTAGACGGAAATAAATATAATATTCTACGTTGATTATTATATTTATAAGGCTTAGAGCAACAAGTAATATTGTTGTTTTGTAACCTTAAGGTCACGTGTTTAAAACTGTAGGAAACACGCTCTTACATAAAGTGTAGTATAAGAATGCATATATTAGATCACAAGTTAATCCGACCATTCCAGACCCTGCGCAAAGCGATCGTAACCTATGTTAAACACTAAATAAGCCCTTTTAGGCTGATCATCGATGAAAGCGATAAAATTTAATGGTTATCGTTAAGAGGTAAATGGTGACCTAGTTATCATATGTTAAATACAATGAGATAAGTAAACATTTTTTTTATCTAAATAGGTGTTTGAACAATTATGTTGATGTATGACCACTTAGAAAATGACACCCAAAAGAATATGATATGGTTTTAGACTAGAAAAGGCACAAATTAAGCAATTTTTATCTTTAATTTGTTCTTGGTGTTGAAACGAAAGCTTGAGATGGTCAACGACACAGACACTGCTGTTATGGAGAAGGGGAAGAAGGACGGGTGGTTAGTGGCAATGAAGTGGCTTTGAGAGAGGGGAAGCAACGGCAAAAGGAAGTGGATTGAGAGGGTTGTATAAATGAGTCGTTGTCATGGAAACAAAACCACACATGAGAACTAAAATACACATCAAAGAGCCAAATAGTTATTAGTGTAAGTCTAAGTCGTTTTGATGATAAAATTATTTGTAACCTAACAATACTAAAGTGTTCAAGAAAGATATTACTTTCAAGGTTCAAGACTCATGTAAATAGAAGTATGATTGGATGGTATGTGAGTTAGCATTTGTTAAAGAAAAAAATAGACCGGAATTAGTTATTATAATAATTTATTGTATCAAAATAGTTATATACTTGACTTTTCCTTAAATATAATCACGTTATAAAGTTCAATAATACATGATTAAAATATAATAATATCTATAATTTACATTTTAGAATTGAAAGGTTAGAAAATGAGAAAATGAAAGTAGCAGATAGCCAACTGGGTCGTGTACACGTTTCTAGCTCTTTCAACTCCATGACTAGTTTATAAAATATTCATGCCATGTTTTCAATCAAGAATAATTTAAATATCACAAGTAGTTCAACCTCTAGAGTTTCTTTTATTTAATTTTTCTAATAAATTATTATATCACACATGGAATCTTTCTAACCTTTGAAAGTTTGTATTTAAGCTCTTCTTTGAACATAAATATACACGTGATAACGTGTCCGATTCCAATATTAAAAGATATGTACACTCCGATCAGTAATTAATCTTATCCAAAATATGATTGATAAAAATGTTATCATTTTAGATAAATTGATTTTTCAGTGACAAGAGTAGAGTATCCTATCTTTTCTTATTAGTTATTCCTCAACCTGACTAATAATTTTGAATCTAACCTTAAGGGATTATTGTCAAGATCTATCCATCAAGAGTATTATGAGAGATCAACATCAATAACGTTTGGCTATAACTTCTTCCAGCTATGTTAATGCTCTAGATCTGCCGTTCTAGCTATTTTAACGCTCTAGATCTGCCGTTCCTTAACTCACGTCACGAATACCCAACCCATTGCAAAATTTTGATTCACCTTTGATTACAATTAGAAAATTTAAGGGCAAAGAGCCATGTAAGCCGTTGTTAAAGGACTTAAAGAGATTTTCTTGTTAATTAACAAATTTTTGGAAGAAATCCCATCTTATCGGGCCTATCCCAATCCAAATTAAGACTATGTCACATAATTGAATCGAGTACTAAAAAACTTTACTGAGAATATGACATCCTACATAGATCAACCAGAAAATAAACAATGATCTAGGTGGCGTTTGTTTTTCAAAAAAAGATCTTTCTAACATTTTTTGTTTGCGTCGTAAAGATTACGCGCAGACGTTTACGTCTGTAGGGTATTTGTTTTTTGAAAGACCTTTCATTAAAAAAGGTCTTCCAAATATCTTTTTGATGCATACATTATCTTCCTACTTCTCAAATCTCCTTACCTCCTTTTCATCCCTCAAACCCTAAACACAACTTCACCTCCACCTCCCTTCCTCCATCAACACAACTCCACTTCCACACACCTCCTGCAGTTTGCCACCCACCTCCCGCCCTCACCTCCTGCACATCCGTTAGCCCTCTCCTCTAGCAGACCCGTAAACCCCACCTCCTTCGTAGACCACCACTTCCCATAGACCACTCGCCCCCATCACCTCTATTGCCATTGCTCTGCCATTTTCGCTGCGTCGATTCATTAAGTGTTGTAAATGTATAGGTTGTAATTACTCAAATAGATTGTAGTAATGAGCCATTGAATATTATTTCAGTTTGCTGAGCAGTTAATGCAAACTATGGAATAGATGATTTAAAAAATGTTATTGTTATTTTATGAATATTATTTCAGTGTTGTATAACTATTATTTAAATTTCAATGTTGAAAAACTCTTTTAAGTTTAAAAAATCGGTTTACTTAAATTTCAGTTTATTTTTAGCAGTCTATAGAAGTTAAAAACCAAACAGTCTTTTTTTTTCCAGACTGCAGAGGTTTGGTCCACATATTTTTCTACAGATGTCTGTATATGTGGTCCGCAGACTGCAGACATTTATCTCTGAAAAATTAAAATGCACCATAGTAATCAAAATATCACGAAGATCACCAACATAATGATCTACTACAAAATGTCGGAAAAGATCTAAAACAAGAACATGAAAATAATTCGTAAACGTAGATCAAAAACCTGATCTCTCTTTTCTTTTCATAAGTTCGAGCCACCCATCTAGACTATCCATGTTAACCTAAGACCCACTTATATTTCAGAGACAAAACGGGTCTTGGGGTCTTATTTCGGGTAAGATCCAACACCTACATACAAATGAGATCCAACAACCGTATGACCTAACATAAAACCCGCTACAAAGCCCAATTCCTACCTAATATAATAAAAAAAATAAAAAGAAAGTAAACATAAATTCTATAAAACATGTTTAATTACTTAATTTATTACATAAGCATCATTATTTTTAATATCCCTTAACATGTTTAACATGATCACATAAACATGATATTATACACTAATAGTCATCTTGTAAATAAACCTATCAACAAATTTAGAAAACAGTTGGTACTTTTTTGATTGTTCCTGAAGTTAATTGCTCCGGTCATGAAAGATACGATTTGCTACAACTGAAACTGTAGCATTGTTGCCATAAAATAATTCAACTGTTTGAGAAACAGAGATTTAAAGTTATTTTTACTTCAAACCTTTCAACACACATTGAGCTGCAGTCTGCTTTAATAGAGGACCGAGGCGCTGTGTAACGCTTCTATGAGACCTTACAGTTATATAAAAACATCAAACATACAATTCTTAAACCAAACTTTTATTAATTTTAAGCAATAAAAATTAAAATATTACCTATAACCATAATCAGTGCATCAAAATTTGAAAACTTTAACAAAAAAGAACTATGCTAGGATGCTAGTGTTGGGTTTGATGTTAGGTAGTCTCATGATCCATGCCAACCTCACCTCTTTATTCATCATTTTATACTTGTCAAACTAATATACATACATAAATCAATGTTACAGAGTAAGTTTTAGTTTTAATTTACTTTTGTCAAAACTTTAACTATGATTGTTACTTTATCTAATTGTCTTTCTTTATAACTATCAATAATATACACTTTACTTTATGTTCGTGCTTACATATGTATTTTTGTTTAATGAGTAACTTTATACTAATCATTGCCTAAACACTCTTATTCACTTACATAAAGATAAATCTCAGTTACTAGTTAATAATGTCTTATGTGATTTGTATGATTATGTGAACCTTGCTTTAAAATCATTTTTATGGGAAAGATTCAGATACAAAAGTTTTTAAACTAAAAAAAAATATAAAAAATAATCTACACCATCAGTTTCTTTAGTCAATGATTAAGACCAAATTGTAAAAAAAAATTGTTTGAGGAATATTTTAAGAATAATCATTTTGTTGACTTTTTGTAAGTTTTCTCATTTTTTTTATAAAATGCTCATAACTTTTATGTACCAACATTATTTTTTTTTATAAAAATGACATCATAAAAACTCATGTTTTTATCTTTAGATGAGTACAATATTGTTATATAAATGTTTTTTTGTTGGTTATTGTGTTTTTGAAATATTATTGTATTTTTCTAAAATGATGAATTTAAAAAAATATATAATGATAAAATAACATTATTGTGTATCTCTAATATGTAAAACACAATAATAAATTAACTACTCATTAATCTAATATATTAAAAATGATGACAAAATAACACAATATCATGTTGTGTTTTTAATAGTCATCGTGTTATCTTGAACACTATTCGCCCCCATCACCTCTATTGCCATTGCTCTGCCATTTTCGCTGCGTCGATTCATTAAGTGTTGTAAATGTATAGGTTGTAATTACTCAAATAGATTGTAGTAATGAGCCATTGAATATTATTTCAGTTTGCTGAGCAGTTAATGCAACTATGGAATAGATGATTTAAAAAAATTGTATTGTTATTTTATGAATATTATTTCATGTTGTATAACTATTATTTAAATTTCAATGTTGAAAAACTCTTTTAAGTTTAAAAATCGGTTTTACTTAAATTTCAGTTTATTTTTAGCAGTCTATAGAAGTTAAAACAAACAGTCTTTTTTTTCCAGACTGCAGAGGTTTGGTCCACATATTTTTCTACAGATGTCTGTATATGTGCCGCAGACTGCAGACATTTATTCTCTGAAAAATTAAAATGCACCATAGTAATCAAAATATCACGAAGATCACCACATATGATCTACTACAAAATGTCGGAAAAGATCTAAAACAGAACATGAAATAATTCGTAAACGTAGATCAAAAACCTGATCTCTCTTTTCTTTTCATAAGTTCGAGCCACCCATCTAGACTATCCCTGTTAACCTAAGACCCACTTATATTTCAGAGACAAACGGGTCTTGGGGTTTATTTCGGGTAAGATCCAACACCTACATACAATGAGATCCAAAAACCGTATGACCTAACATAAAACCCGCTACAAGCCCAATTCCTACCTAATATAATAAAAAAATAAAAAGAAAGTAAACATAAAATCTATAAAACATGTTTAATTACTTAATTTATTACATAAGCATCATTATTTTTATATCCCTTAACATGTTTAACATGATCACATAAACATGATATATACACTAATAGTCATCTTGTAAATAAACCTATCAACAATTTTAGAAAACAGTTGTACTTTTTTGATTGTTTTCTGAGTTGTATTGCTCCGGTCATGAAAGATACGATTGCTACAACTGAAACTGTAGCATTGTTGCCATACAATAATTCACTGTTTGAGAACAGAGATTTAAAGTTATTTTTACTTCAAACCTTCAACACACATTGAGCTGCAGTCTGCTTTAATAGAGGACCGAGGCGCTGTGTAACGCTTCTATGAGACCTTACAGTTATATAAAAACATCAACATACAATTCTTAAACCAAACTTTTTAATTTTAAGCAATAAAAATTAAAATATTACCTATAACCATAATCAGTGCATCAAAATTTGAAACTTTAACAAAAAGAACTATGCTAGGATGCTAGTGTTGGGTTTGATGTTAGGTAGTCTCATGATCCATGCCAACCTCACCTCTTTATTCATCATTTTTATACTTGTCAAACTAATATACATACATAAATCAATGTTACAGAGTAAGTTTTAGTTTTAATTTACTTTTGGTCAAAACTTTAACTATGATTGTTACTTTATCTAATTGTCTTTCTTTTAACTATCAATAATAACACTTTACTTTATGTTCGTGCTTACATATGTATTTTTGTTTAATGAGTAACTTTATACTAATCATTGCCTAACACTCTTATTCACTTACATAACAGATAAATCTCAGTTACTAGTTAATAATGTCTTATTTGTGATTTGTATGATTATGTGAAACCTTGCTTTAAAATCATTTTTTATGGGAAAGATTCAGATACAAAAGTTTTTAAAACTAAAAAAATATAAAAAATAATCTACACCATCAGTTTCTTTAGTCAATGATAAGACCAAATTGTAAAAAAAAATTGTTTGAGGAATATTTTAAGAATAATCATTTTGTTGACTTTTGTAAGTTTTCTCATTTTTTTATAAAATGCTCATAACTTTTATGTACAACATTAATTTTTTTTATAAAAAGACATCATAAAAACTCATGTTTTTTATCTTTAGATGAGTACAATATTGTTATATAAAAGATAAAAAAAGGTTTCTTACATTTTTAAGCTCATATCTCGTCATTGCGTATTTAGTACAATTTATTATGTTTTTTTGTTGGTTATTGTGTTTTTTGAAATATTATTGTATTTTTCTAAAATGATGAATTTAAAAAAATATATAATGATAAAATAACATTATTGTGTATCTCTAATATGTAAAACACAATAATAAATTAACTACTCATTAATCTAATATATTAAAAATGATGACAAAATAACACAATATCATGTTGTGTTTTTTAATAGTCATCGTGTTATCTTGAACACTATGAGTTTTGAAAAATACATTGGTGAAATAACATCATTGTATACTTTTTATTGTAATATGCAATGATAGATAACAATAAGTTTATATAATTTATTAAAAATAATGATAAAAATAACACATTATGTTATATTTAACACTATAAGTTTTAAAAAATGCACTAGTAAAAATATATCATTGTGTACTTCTAATTGTATAACATAATGATAGATAACAGTTTTATAATCTATAAATACAATAATAAAAACAATATAAAATGATCTAAAACGGAAAACACAATGATGAATACATATAACAAATGACGTAAATATATACACAATGAATTGATAATGAATATATAAACACAATGAGCTGCGTATTTGACATAATGACCAAAATATCATTCTTGTTAAACCATAGAAGAACACATGTCAATCCCGTAATCATTCATAGACTTTTTAGATTAAATATTATTTTTACTATAACTTTACCCTTTTTTATTTTTTTAAACGGCTATTGGATTACTGACGGGCTACTAGCTCACACAATTATCTCCATTACTTGAGTACGCAACTTGAGACCACTCTTCGAAGAAAACTTATTATGGGTGAGAGAAAACTCTCTATTCCAACCTGAAACCTTATTTCAACCCAAAAAATCTCTTATTTAATGAATTCTAGGGTAGCTCAACTCATTTATTTGAGATAAAGACCATTGGTTCCCTATTTTTATTTAACTTTTACTTTTGTTTTAACCTTAATATAACAATTCTATATAGTAAGGATTTTAAGTATACCATCCTATAACCTAAGAATCTTTTATTTATGATAGTAGATCGGTTATTTTTATAAAATTTTATTAGACAAGGATTAATAAGAGATGTTGATTAAACAAATGCAAAGTCTTGAAAATTAAAATAGATTCCTAAGCATTATTTCATACGTGCTTAATAACACAATTTGAGGTGGTTAATATGTGACTATCGAATTACGTTTTACCTAGTTATAGGATTTGGGTGACCTCACGAGGAGCCGGTCGACCTTTATAATAATAAATATTTTGATAACTTCTTAATCAAGTATCTAACATCTTTTCGTGGGATTATTCATAAAAATGATTTGAGGTAGTTAGAATGTGATTATTGTGTTGACTTTCTAACTAATCAACGCTTAGTAATGAGTGCTTGACATTTAATCTACATTTACTACCACTAATATATAATCATTTCATAGAACTATCAAAGAAGTACGTTGATGAAATGAACCATCAAAGAAGTACATTGATGTTGTTAATATGACTAGGGAATAAAACCTCAAACCCTAATAACATTCGTTTATGAGTGCTATAGTCACATATTTATTGTTATAAGCAACTAGGTGGATTCAAAATCTTATTGGGTGGTTCTGTTTTATTATTCTTGCTAACCATTTGTTTATTGTTGTTTATTTTAGCTTTTTTCTCAACATCCAAAAAACTTTATTCAATAGGATAAATAAGTAAAATGGTATATTTTCTAACTAAAAGTTGTAGGATCAAATATTACAAAATGTAGATGTGGTGTTTTTAGGAGTAGGTTATGCATAAAGTAGAGATAATTAAATAATAATGAGATAGACCAATTATTAGTAAGCCACCGTGTCTTTTATTTGGTTCTTACCAATATTATATTGCATATACGATAGGTACAATTGCCTAGTTTTGTGTGAATTAATATTACAATAAAAGTATTTTATTTTTTAAAAATAAAATTAAACAATCTAAAATTCTTATTAAATGATATACCTGTTAACACACATTATTGTAAATAGTTGTTCAGTTTGAATAAATTAATGATTAGCTTGAAGAATTACATGTATGTAAAGAGATATACTAACACATGTGCAGAACATTTACATATATGTAAACATACATTCAATTTCTAGGTACGTAAAAGTTCTAGATACGAAAGTAGAGATTCAGTTTTATATCATGTGTATAAATATGTAAAAATTTTAGAGATAGAAAGAGAAGATAAAAAAGTGTTAATTATTATTTAATTAATATAAATACAATTTATTTAATCGTTTATCATTATATATTTTATTAACTATTTTTAATCTTTAAATCAAGAAATACTAAATGATTCATATAAATCGGTTACTCAAAATTATAAAATATTGAGTTCGAATATATGCAGTGTGAAGTTCCTGCTTAATTTTATTTTTATACACTACTAGTTTAGTTTTGACCAATCACTTTCGTTCAACAAAACTAATTTTGTATGACATTAACTTATTTTAATTTAGATGACATGTTTGGCTATGTCTTCAACTTTGTCATCGTCTTTGATAAACAAATTAAAGAGGAACTTTTAAGTTTTAAATTCCGAAACTATCGTACACATACACATTTTTTTCACGTATGTTAGCTATTCTGAGGCGTTTATCTTAAAAGAGTTTGAGCTTGACCTTGAGCTCCTCGAGGTCGAACTCGTTTCGACCAGATATGTAGCGAGCCAATGATAAGTAGCCGTTGCATTAGTATTTTCCATTTCTTTACAACCACCGTCGATTATGAAGAAACTATCATGAACAACACACACTACAAGAAAGTGGGTCTATAGCAACGAAAATATGGCACATTATAGAAACGACATGTCGTCGCTATAGCTAATTTTGACCTATAGCGACGACATGTCGTCGCTATAGAGTTAGTTCGCAAAAGTTAGTTGTAATAGGCTGATATGTCGTCGGGATAGAGGTCGTCGGCATAAGTTTTTCTATAGGAACGACAAATCGTTCCTATAAGTGTCGTGGTTTCTGATTTTATCGAATAAAAAAAATAAAAAAAATAAAAAAATGAGATTAATAGCGACGACATGTCGTCGCTATAGGTGTTTTTTATTTTTTTTTTAAAAAGGAAAATGCCTAGGTGTTTTTTAATTTTGTTAAAAAAAAGGAAAATAATCTATAGCGACGACATGTCGTCGCTATTGATCTCATTTTTTTATTTTTTTTATTTTTATTATTTTATGCAAAACCTTATTTTTTTTTAAAAATTTAACAAACATATAATCAAGACAAATCCAATGCAAGTTTAACAAACTAATAATTCATACAACTTCAAATATAAGTTTAACAAACAGATAATTCATATAATTAGTTTAAAGGTCAACAAAATCTAACAAAAATACAAACGCTAATGACCACCAGGTGGTCGTTGCTGCTGCCGGTAGCGCATGATTTTCATTTGCTCTTGAAGTAATCGTTGCATTTCTTGTATTTGTTGTTGTTGTTGTTGTTGTTGGATTTGTTGTTGTTGTTGTATAGTTTCTTGATTTTGTTGTTGGTGTTGTCTAAGTTCTGCAACTTCATCATGCAAATGTTGTGTTGGAGGAGGTTGCGAGCTACAAAAATCAGGGTGGATGTCTCACCACGCGACCAACACCTCGTATATGTCCTCGCCTTTGACCTAAGGCACGCTCTATGCATTGAATCTCATCAACAGCAGATGAGTCTCCACCGGTCTCGTTAGAGGATCTCACATACTCCTCTTGAATTCTTCCTGCATTAAAACTATTGAATATTTGTTCAAACGGGTCATTTTGACCCAAACACACTTAAACATACTAGAATCACACAAAGTTAGTTCAAATGGGTCATTTTGACCCAAACACACTTAAACATATTAGAATAATCAAAGTTAGTTCACCTTTACATATACAAAGATGTACTAACATTAAAGTCATATACACTTACATATACATACTACAAGCATAATCAAAACACATAATCACTTACAAGTATACAAGTATACAAACATACAAATATACAGCATACCTACATACACAATTACAAAAATACAAACACTTACATACAAGTATACAACATACTTACATACACACTTACAAGTATACAAAAACATACAAGTATACAACATACTTACATACACAATTACAAAAAACAAACATATAATATACTAATGAACAAACATATAAACATAAATAATATAAACATTCACATACAAAATTTACATAATTACATACATATAAACATATGCATAAACAACTAAAACATCAAACCATATACACTAACACATATAAATACATACAAACTTAAACACCATGAAAATATATATAGTGGCATTTCATCAAACACTTGGTGTGCATAACCTAATCTACCATCAAACTTACCTACACTAACATATATATATACACTTTTACAATCATACAAACCTAATCACAAACATATTCACTAAACAACACTTAAATCATAAGCTTTAAACGAATTTCATACCTTCAATCTTCAAATCCTTTAATTTCAAGCTTTAAACTTTATCTCACCTAAAATATAAAAATTTAGATAAAACTATAAAAACAAGATTATATAACTTCATTATAGTAAAATAAACATCATTCTTACCTTCAAACACTTCAATTTGATACCAAATACGCATACAAACCGAGATGAAAATCGGGAGAAAAATTGGGTTTTTTGGGTGAAAAAATGGACAGAAGGTCTGAAATGCGATTTAAAGGGGTCTGCACTCTATAGCGACGACATGTCGTCCCTATAGAATAAAAAAAGTCGTCCCTATAGAGTCAAAATTTAAAAAATTAAAAAAAGCCTGTCCCGATGACATGTCATCGGCACAGAGAAATTATTTTTTATATTTTTTATCTATCCCGACGACATGTAGCCGGGAACAGTGGATTTTTTTTTTTTTTTAAATCTGTAAGTCGAGATAGAAAAAAATAAAAAGTTAAATAACTTCACCTGTCGCGACGACATGTCGTCGGCATAGGTATTTTCATAAAACCCGCGTATTATTTAGCAGCCTGCCAACTCTATACCGACGACAAGTCGTCGGTATAAAGTTTGACCAGTCAAAAATCCCTATTACTATATGCGACGACATGTCGTCGCTATAGACCAATCTATACCAGAGACATAAGAAACACCATCAACAGATAACATAGTCACAAGATGTACAATGACTTTCAACAGATATATGAAACATGATTTTGCAAGGCAGATACATTCCACACTTTCTTCAACGACAAACAGACTTCACTACAAAGCATATCTTATTTGTGACTATCTTTTTACAAACAACACCATCATCATCCCTGAAAGAACAAGCTCTATCTTCATGAATAGTCTTCATCCTTGGTGAAGGCCACATCATGGGTGTATCACCAACAGATGAATGGCTCATAACTCGAGTAGCGGTAGTGGTAGCGGTTGCAGTTGCAGTGGTGCGGGTTCCAATGAGGGCCCTCGGATGGCGGTCAGTTTCCGATAGTATGTTGCACCTGTTGGGAATCTGCTGGGAGTTGGGGTTGTCTTCCATGATCATGAAGGGCTTGTTGTAGTTAACTGAGAAGTTGATCATGCATTTGCCGTAGATATCTAAAGCTTTTGAAATAGCTGTTATTGGTGACTTGATGATACGAACGATCATCAATGGTTTCCTTGATCCACTTGTTGCTTTCAACTTCATGATGATGATATGGAGTTGTAGTGATTTAACAATGAAGAAGAATTATATTAGTGTGTTGGAATAAATAGTTATATAACAAAGTAGTGAGTGAGAGAGAGGGAGATGAGTGAGTAGGACAAACAAAAGGAACAATGTTGTTAAAAAGTGCATGGGAAGTTTTCAAAGAAAGGAGGAAAAAGAAATTGCGTATAAAAGAATATATTCAATATAAATACAGATTAGGAGGAGTTATAGTAGAAATAATTTTTGTTTGATATAGATATAGCGTTATAGTAGGAATAATTGTTGTTTGATATAGATATAGCTTTAAAGAAAAATGTTTTAACTTAAAGAGATCAAGTTTAAGTTTGAATTTTGAATGTAATTGTTTAAGTTTATTGCTTGGTTTATTTAAAGTAAGTTAGAGTTATAGTAGTAACAATTTTTGTTTGATAAAGATATAGCGTTGTGATGTTCAATGTTTTTGTCGTGTCTTGATTAATAGAAAGAGTCTGAGACGGGCCGTTGTCTCCAAAATCTGAGTGTTCGTTTTGTTATTATACCAATTACCACATCGCTAAGTGCAACACCACAAAAGAGATTTGGGAGGCGTTAAAGGCACATTATGTTAGAGATGATCGAGTACACAAGGCTCGTCTTCAAACTTTAAGAAGTGAATTCAAGATGTTGTTGGATACAGAAACGAGAAGTTAAGATTGGATAGACCATATGGTAGAGATAATGTCAAAGGATTACCCATTTTGTCGAAGTGGACCAAAGAGGGTCTAGTGTTAATCCTCAAAGAAGAGTCGGTAATTGTAAACGAGACATAATCACATCTTCAAGAAAAAGTTGACGAGTCGTTGAGAACCATGGGTCTGAAGTGATGAGGCAAGTCGCAAGTTACAAGGTTCCACACATGAGCAGGAATATAGACTTTAGACATGAAAAGCATCCAAGACTAGACAAGATCTATTGGGTGTGGAAAATCCAGGTGGAGACCGTGACTTTTCGGGTTAAAATCGGGGGTGATTGTTCGCATAATCTCAATCCATATCTAAAGAAGAGGATTAAATTAAAGTGATCAAGTTAAAGTTTAAAATTTGAATATCGGTTCATTTATTTAAGTAAGTTAGGGTGATGGTAGAATTAGTGTTTGTTTAGTATATAGGGTTATGTTTTTTATTGTTCTTGTCAAGTCGTGTTATTAAAAAGAGTCCAGAATCAAAGAGTCCAAAATCATATGTTCCTTTGGTTTCAAGACCATCTGGTGTACAAAGTGAATTGGCCCATGTTCACGCGAACGTCATGTCCCCTATGTGTTAAAGGAGTGCGACCAATTCACGCTTGAGTTGTCAAATGAGCGTGAAAAGATCATAATGATGTGTTAATAATTGGTTGTTTTAATTTAAATTAAAAAAAAAACCACACTCATATATACTCTTCACAAGTAAGTGGAAGTGAATGAGTGACGTAAATGAGATGACGCTATATGCTAGTGGCTTCTTGCTAACTCTCACTAACCGTACATGTCATAACCATTTAATTCTTCTAAACAACAATTTTTTTTACTAATAAATATCAATTAACCTTACACCTCCACATATTTGAATAATTACCATTTTCATAAAAACCAATCACCATATCAGATGATATCCCTAACCGATAAATTCAACATTCTTGAAGTGTCTCGCCCATACACGTGGAGCAAGCAGCCAATCAAAACAAATTTTAGAATGATCCTTTATCAAGAACATTCACCAACATACCAACATAATCATATATTCAAATAATACATGATTGATGGTCCATCTGCTCTTAAAAAAAGAGAGAAAAAACGTTTTTTAAGCAAATGACATGTTATTTTAATGCCCATATCACAGTTGTTTGTCCATTTTGGATTATGTACACGAATGTTACTTTATGCAGTGGTGAATTTAACCAAAAAATCAGAGGCATTCAATTTTTTTTTTCTTTTCCTACATTTATTCACATTCCCTTATCCCCTCCATTTCCCCAACCCGATCTTCTTCCTTCTTTCCTCTGTTACTTCATGGTTGCACCCTCATCACAATACAGATGGCACTTATCCTTGAATATTGTTCTTCACATGATAACCATTGAAACTGTTCTCCTTCCATTATCTCCTATGGAAGAGTCAAATGCTCCCCTATTATCTGTTTAGAACCTTTTATCTCTTGGTTGATGGCAACCACCGTGGTCCTGGCTAGAGAGATTTTGGCTGACAAACAAACCATACCTAACCCTCTCTATACACAATGGCTTGCTCAAGACCAGAAGGCTATTATCATCCTCAACGCCTCTCTGTCGGAGGAGGCTATGGCTGAAATTTTTGGGTCTTGAAACTGCTCGATAGATCTGAGTCACTCTCGAGACGGCCTACAACAATACTTCTATTGAACGTGTTCATAATCTCCGTGACCAACTACGTCATACTTCTAAAGGAACGGACTCTGTTGCTGAATTTTCTCGAAAATTCAAGACTATATGTGACCAGTTGTCGGCTATTGGTCAGCCCGTTGATGAAACCGATAAACCGCATTGGTTTCTCTACGGTTTCGGTGCATCCTTTGAAACTTTCTCCACCGCCATCCATGCCACAAAACCTCCGCCTACCTTTCGCGACATTTTGATCCAAGTTGAAAGCCACGAGTTATTCATTCGTTCCCTCCATGGATCTCAAACTGCACCGGTTGTCTTTAACGCTCAAACCTCTCGTCCGTCTCGTGGTAACAGTGGGCGTTTCAATCGTGGGAACTACTCCGGTGGTCGTGGTCGGGCACGTCGTGCACCTCACTGTCAATTGTGTCGTAAGGAACGACATTATGCCAACATGTGCCCGAATCTGTCCTCATTTGCTTCTCAATCTGCTCTGTCTGATCTGAGTTGGCCAAGGCGTTTCATGCCAGTGCCATGTTACAACATCGGGTCCCGATTGGGTTGTTGACTCGGGGGCGACCGATCATATGACCCTCACTCCAACAATGTGCACAAGACCACTTCATACCCTGGAGACACTAATGTCACCTTTGAAAACGGTTAATCTCTTCCTATTTCCTAAATTGGCCAAGCTATAGTCTCCAAGCATATTCATTTAAATGATTGTTGTGTTCCCCATTTAACAAAAAACTTTGTCCATAAGCAAGTTAACTTCTCAAAATCATTTGGATGTGTTACTCTCGTATCCTAATTTTTATATTCAGGACCGAAGCATGAACATGTCATCGCGTAAGGTCGGTGTGAAGATGGCTTATATGTGTCCCCAAGCATTAGCTGCAACATCTTCTACTTTCTCAAAAGCTTCATTTGAACTTTGGCACTCACGTTTAGGACATGTGTCATTCGACACAATTTTGATGTTGAATAAATTAAAAGGCTTTTCTGTTATTTTATTCTTCCCAAACCAGTGATATGTCCTTCTTGTGAATTATCTAAGTGCCAATTGATGTTGAATAAATAAAAGGCTTTTCTGTTACTTTTATTCTTTCCAAACCAGTGATATGTCCTTCTGTGAATTATCTAAGTGCCATCTTTTATCATTTGATCTTAATGAAAAAAGAACCCTTAATCACCCGTTACCTCTATTGATGACTACCGGTACTATGTTATTTTGTGGATGACTATTCTCGTTTCACGTGGTCTATCCACTCAAAACCAAGTCCGGGTTCTATAATATACTATCTATTTTTGAACTGTATGTAGACACAGTTTTCTAGTAAAATCAAAGTGTTCTAAAGTGATGGGGGTACAGATTTTGTGAATCATCATGTCAAAAGATTATTTGAAACAAATGGGACATTTCATCAAATTTCATGTCCGTATACTCAGCAACAAAATGGACGGGCGGAACGAAAACATCGCCATATCTTTGAAATGGGATTGGCCATCTACACTATTAGATGGAAGGTCGCCTTTCGAATTACTCTTCTTTCGACAACCAACTTACAATAATTTTAAAACCTTTGGATGTCGTGTCTACCCTTATACTTGTCACTACTCCGAGCACAAGCTCTCCCCCCGTAGCATTCTGTGTGTTTTCTTGGGGTATTGCTCCCAATATAAGGGATACAAATGTCTTGATCCTACTACAAATCTCACGTACATAACTCGTCATACAAGGTTTGATGAAAATTTATTTCCTTTTAAAAATGGTGGAATAACGTCTACACACTCTGACCTCTCATCTCTACCACTACATAGCTTCTTGGATAATTTTGTTATACCTCAAAGCCCATTGCCGACACCTTCTACCAACACCACCCCAACCCGTAACAATTCACAACCCACTATAAAACCTTGTTGTGTCATTCCGGCTCTCTTTGATGGGCCTTCCCCAACTGAGACTGTTCCAGAACCACCCACTAGCCCTCACATTGATAATGACCCCCCAAATTTAACCGAGCCATTACCTCGGCCCAATCCCCTTCAGCCAACGCCCCCTCCATTTCAGATCCAAATGGGTCGGATGTTGTGGCCCCCATTTTCTCTCCAATCGAGCCTATTATAGCCTCAACTAGGCCTGCTACTTTAGCAGAACCTAGTGATTCCCATACTGCACCTGCTATCGAAACCTCTTCTCCCAGTCACTTGGTTACTCAGCCAAATGTTTCAACCTCGTTTCCACCGAGTGCACAACCGTTATCCAGACCCACTCATATTATAGTTACTAGGGACAAAGCTAGAGTTTTCAAACCTAAACATCAACCAAACTTAGCCCAGATCACGAAATCGGGTCTTCACTCAAGCTTGTTTGCTCAAAGTGATCCAAAAGGCTTCAAATCCGCTTGCAAACATCCTCACTGGATTGAGGCTATGACTAAAGAATTACTTGCCCTACGTAATAATAACACGTGGGTATTAGTCCCTCGCCCAACAAACCATAATATGGTTGGATCCAGATGGTTGTTTCGAACCAAATATCGCTCGGATGGAACCATTGATCGGTATAAAGCCCAGGTTGTTGCTCAAGGTTTCACTCAAATACCCGACATTGATTATTTCCACATTTTCAGTCCGGTTGTTAAAGCTTCCACTGTTTGAGTAGTCTTATCTCTAGCCATCATCAATGGATGGAAGTTGCACCAACTTGATGTGAATAATGCTTTTTTGCATGGGCACCTAAATGAAACAATTTATATGGAACAACCCCCCGGCTTTATTAATCCCCATTTTCTTGATCATGTATGTCGATTAAACAAGGCTCTCTATGGCCTTAAGCAAGCCCCACGAGCTTGGTTTCATCGACTAAGCACCTTTTCCTCCAGCATGGATTTACATGCTGCAAATCTGACACCTTTTTATTTGTCTTCAAGTGTGACTCGTACCTCCTTGTATATGTGGATGACTTGATATTGACCGATAACAACGAATTAGTTATGACTCGATTCATCAATCGATTGCACGAAGAGTTTGCCATCAAAGACCTCGGCCGACTTGGGTACTTCCTTGGTCTTGAAGTCACCCACACTGATAATGGTCTTTTTCTCTACCAGTCCAAGTATGCTCATGATATACTTGAACGGGCTGATCTACTTGAGTCTAAACCTGTACATACCCGCATTGCTGCAAACGAGACGCTCACTTCATTGGGGATGCGTTACAAAGATCCAACTCGCTACCGATCTCTTGTAGGTGCTCTACAATACTTAACTATCACACGCCCCTACGTTTCCTATGCAGTAAATTAAGCCAGTCAGTTCTTGCAACACCCAACCATCGACCATTTCCATTGTGTAAAGCGTATTTTATGGTATGTTAAAGGTACCCTTGCCTTTGGTCTGACGTTCTCCAAATCACCACGCACCTCGATCCTTGGCTACTCAGATGCTGATTGGGCTAGGTGTATTGAAACAAGGCGGTCAACATATGGTTACTCAATTTTTCTTGGAGGAAATCTTGTTTCTTGGAGTGCTAAGAAGCAGCCAACTGTCTCTCGCTCGAGTTGTGAGTCCGAATATAGAGCTATGGCAAACACTGCAGCTGAAATCATTTGGGTTACTCATCTTTTACAAGAGCTCCATGCGTTACCTCCGGATCGCCCGACATTGCTTTGTGACAACAAGAGTGCTCTCTTCCTCACACAAAACCCTGTCTCTCACAAGCGGTCTAAACACATTGACCTTGATTACCACTTTATACGTGAATTAGTTCTTTCAGGAAACTACACACGATGTTTGTTCCTACCAAGCTTCAGGTAGCGGATATATTTACAAAGGACTCCATCGATCTCAGTTCCAGTTCTTTTGTTCTCAACTTCGCCTGGGTCTGCCACCGTTCAGCTTGAGGGGGATGTTAGACTACCCTAGCACATATTTAATTTCTATTCATTATGCCCTTTGTGTATGTATATATATATATATATATATATATATATATATATATATATATATATATATATATATATATATATATATATATATATATATATATATATATGGCTGCTCTCCTATTGGAGGTATGCCAACCATTTCCTAATTATTCACATGTGGCGCAATCAAATGGTTTCGCTTCTCTCATATTAAAAACTGTTGCCACATGTGGACGGTCTCTCCCTGCTCTGCCCAGAACTATCTTTGGCTCTAATGGTAAAGTAACTCCTAATCCCGCATACACTGCTTTGGTTAATGTTGATCAATGTGCAATTCTTCTGCCCAACTCCTCTCTTTCGAAACCGGGATTCTAGGCTCGCCACCTCAGCTCAAATCTGGTTTGCTCTCCATATTGTTTAAAGTAAATTCTTGGTTGAACGTGTGCAATGCCTTTGAGATCAGCTTCGCACCTTAACCAAAGGTTTTTCTTCTGTAGCCGATTACGGTTGTTGTTTCAAGTCATTATGTGATCACCTATCTTCCATCGGCCAACTAGTGGAGGAACGAACAAGTCTAATTGCTTTCTTTATGGTTTAGGTGACTTTTTTGAGACATTTTCTATCGCCATCCAAGTAGTCAAACCACCACCAGTTTTTCATGATCTTCTTTCTCAAGCCGAAAACCATGGAAAGTTTCTTAGGAACATTCATGGAATAGAGTAACAAGTTAGCCAAAGAATTAGCAGGTGGGTAAACACATATTTTGCATACATATATAGATTGATTAAATTGATTAAAACAATTCAATTCACATGGCAATATCAAGACTTATAATGTAACATAAAATACAAACCAAACAAAATCAAACCTAATGATTGAATTGACTCGCTCCGCAGATGAAGCCTTATGAATGTGCTAGAATCTGGTTTCAATCACCACTCAAATATTCATATGGGGTAGGTTTGTTAAACTAATAGATCTATGATTGTTAATGTGGTTGCATAAATTAATGATTGTGTTACCATTTAGTTTATATAATTATTAACATATATTTATAAGTAATAACATAACATGTATTAAATTGAATTAGAATGAAATAACAATGAACAACAATAATTGAATACGTATCGCATGATTTACCCGGAATATAAAACTTATAAAATAGGCTATGAATACTCACTCTGATAATAGAATTTGGTTTGAATGCTAAGATGCTATATTAGGCACCAACGGTTTTTCTCACTATTTACCTAAAAACGGTATATCCTTAGTTAGAATATTAAAGATTTAAAGGTTAAATATGGATTAGGATTTCATTTGGGATTTGAAGTTTAACAATTGGTTTAAAATGATTTCATTGATTTATAATTTAAAAATTAATTGGATTGATAATATATTTAATAATAAAAGAAATAGAATAATTAAGTATCAAGAAAATACTCGATTTATAATGATTGAATAAAGTGTGAATATTATTTGTAAAATAATTAAATCTAATAATTAATTATTTAATAACCAGTCAAAATTATTAATTGAATAAGTACTTATTTATTTAAATTGCACCTGCAATAGATTTTAATTTAAAAATAATTAGAAATATTTTGTTTTTAGGAGAATTTTATAAATTTTAAAACTTATAAATAAGTTTATTATATTTTTAAGAAATTGAAAGAATATGAAAATTATAAAATTTAAAATTTCCAGACTTTAATAAATAAATTTTGGATTAACATCAATTAACAAAATAATTTTATTTTATTATATTAACATAATAGTAATTTTTGGAATTTTTAGATTAGTAAAAAATGAATTAAAATGAGTATAGGGTGCCGAGGGTCGAACCCGGGTGTGATGTGTCGCGTGTCTTAACCGATAGGCTAAAGCCCAAGAACTGTTTTAACTCAATTTATAAGATATAAAACTCATAATGCAGAAATCCTCAAATTGTAATAAACTCTAGAATCAAATTCAATCCGATTAAACACCAAATCAAGAATATTAACCGTAATAAACGCGGGGCTTTAATTCCCCATGTTTAATAAAGTGTGTGCATGTATATAACTTACCTGATTAAAATCAAAATGATGAAAAACCGATGTTAGAATAGTCGACTGATGCTAGGATCGATTTGAGAGGAGGATGATGTTATTGGTTCAATTAAGAGTGCGTGAAGCTTCCAGGGTTGATAATGGTGATTAACCCTCAACCAATTTTGGTTAAAATTGATTAGATAGCGATGACCAGTAGGGCTATAATACTTATTAAAACTTGATGACGATTGCGATGTGTGTGTATGGTTTATATAAAATTGATGTCGCCGATAGTCGAAAGGAATTGAGTGGAAGGTTTAGCCTTGATTATATAGGCTTAATTTAGTCAGTTTCGATTAGAAAGAGTTCAATGTGTATAATGGATATTTTGAATTTGATTTGATTATAATTTAACAGTTAAAGCCTAATTGATTTAATCTTCATCATTGAGATAATCTCAAAAGCATTTTAGATCATGGAATTTGTTGATTGTCGAGTTGAAACTGGTTCACCTTTTGAATAGGAGGTTCAGTTTCGATTTGGTCAGCAATAACAACGTTTAGATTTGAATTGATGCGTGTTCAAGGTTCGAAATTGATTCGCGATCAAGGGGTAGCGATTTGATTGAGTTGAAACGGTGTATTTTGAGGGATTTAATGTTCGCCGGAGGTTTGGCCAGAAAGTTGGCCGGAGATGTGGGTATCCGACGGGGAAACATTTGTGATTTAAAAATATTACACTTTACCCTCTAAAGTTTTAAAGTTCAATATATTATGTATAAAACTTTTAAAAAATCAAATTTTAACAACTACGTTTAAAACCCTAAACTTTTTAAAACCCTAACTTGAATAATTTATCTCATTATTATCTTATAAAAACTTTATAAACTTTATAAATCATGAAAATTTCGTAATTTAATTATATTTTTTAATTAAATAGTTAAAATCTCATAATTTGAAAATTAATTCCAAATATATAAAAATTACTTTATAACTTATAAAATTATCATAAACTGCACAAATGACAAAATTATTGTGTTTGAATCACCAAATTAAATAAAATAATCACATAATGAATTTCATTTACATAATTGATCCAAATGGGTTTAGTTTATGTTCTCAAAATGGGTCAAATGTTAGAAGCTATCCTAAGCCTCCCATAACTCTTACAAACACACCCAAATGATCCTAAGGATTGTGTGTAGCTCACGGGATAAAAAAATGGCTCATTTGTCGGTCTCACTAAACCTAGAATGCTAATGTACTCTAATGATGTATCTCCTCTTGATCTCAACAATCACAATATGTGAAAGACTGTTATATACGACCGGAGAACACATGAGTAAATCTGTTCTAAACAAAGTAATAAGCTGAAAAAACTTTAATCACAAGTGAAAGGACAAACTCACACTGACAATCTAATCCTAACACATGATGACAAAGGAGGAATCCAACAAAGTTTATCACCTCTTGGTCTCAAAACTCGATAGAACACCGATTCAACCAACAATCAAATCCTATTCCATGATAGCTATCTCTAGCCTAATCATCCTAATGATCATACACAAAAAGGTAAATAATCGAGAAATGCAAAACTAGCAAAAAAAAATACAAAATAGTCAAGCCTAGAAACATGAGAACAAGATAAGATCATCAATCACAAGACCAATATTTATAACCATTAAAAATAGTAAAGAATAGAACTTTTCAATAACAATCAAGCCATACAATTAATTAAACCTAAAAATAGTTAAACCATATCAATTATCATCCTAAACCTAGGCGATAAAAATAAATAGCCGATTATTGTCAAGAACATAACAAACTCAGACGGATAGATAATCTGAAATCGAAAGAAAACAAAAATTGAATAGCAAAATTAACATGAATACACGTCAACCGAATGATAGATATTCACTATGGGCTATAAGATGTCTTCATTGCGGGTTTACTCCAAAGTTACCCTTAAGGGTGCGAACTCTTTTTTAATCTGCCACCATATTTTATGTGTAGAAATAGGTTTTTTTTTTTTTTTTACATGTGTATCTCCAAGTTCTTGTGCGTATGGAACCCCGTGCGAACTCTTTTTTCATTTTGACACGTATTCTGTTCTCGAACATCTTGTCTCTTGAATTCTGTTCATCTCCAAGATGTCTTGGTTGTAACTCAGTCAATCAAAACATTATTTTCTATTAGCAAACTTACTATGGGCAATAGAGTTGATTTTTTATTATATAATAATTATTTCCAAGTTGAAGATCGGGAGACACGACAAGTATTGGCCCTGTGGGAAGTGTGAGAACAGGCTTTATGTTCTACGTGACGATCGCCAAGCTATGGTAGTGGTTTTCCCCACAAAGAATCTTTTGAACTTTAGCACACTTATTTAGGACACATAAATTTTGATGTTCTTGCACTTTTAAATATGTCTAGTTATTTATCCTTCACTTATGTTTTGCCAAAACCGGTTATTTGTCATGCTTGCCAATTATCTCAAGGACATTGACTACACTTACTTTGAATGATAAATGTGCCATCTCTCATCTTGAATTAGTTTAAATCATATGACAAACATGTCATGTCTCCTATTGAATTAATTCATTGTGACTTGTGGGGTCCCGCTCCAATACCCGTTGTTGACGGTTATGTTTACTATATGGTGTTTATAGACGAGTATTCTAGATTCACATGATTTTATCCTCTTAAAACTAAGTCCAGATTCTCTTAAATATTACTTATTTTCTTGAATTTTTTCCTTACTCAATTTTACATCAAAGTTAAAATCATTGAAAAAAATATTATGTTCGTATATCGCCCAACAAAGTGGGTGTGTTGAACGGAAACATCGCCACATCATTGAAACCGAGCTAGCTATGTTATTTAATGCACATGTTATGGCTATTTATTAGATTGACTTATTTGTATCCACGGTTTACAATATAAATTGATTACCATCATCGGTTCTCGCCGGTAAATCACCTTTTGAATTTTTATACTCTGGTGTACGAGCTAATAATAATTTTCGTGCTTATCGGTATCTGTATACCCGTATTTATGGGATTATTCGAAGGATAAATTATCACGTCAAAGCCTCCAATGTATCTTTTTGGGATACTTATCACAATATAAAGGATACCGGTGTTTAGACTCGCAAACATCTCGGGTCTATATTACCCAACATGACAAGTTTGATGAAACCTTGATGCCCTTTATTTCCTCTCAACATCCCAATCCATCACTCAAATTAACCCTTACTTCCATAATAGATGAGACTAATCATGTACCCTCATCCACACAACCAAAGAAAGACCAATCTCCACATATTATGGCCTAAACCCCACAATTCAAACCACTTCTCTGTGTTCCACCTGTACCACTCATCATTCACGCATCACTACCTCATTGCCTTAACACTCACAAGATAATCTGTTCATCTAATCACCTCAATTGAGACCACTTCCTACTCCATTTAATTCACCTCAGTTGAGCCCAACATCTAACCTAACTACCTCACCTCAATCAAGCTCACCACCGAGCCCAACATCTACCACTCCACCTCAATCGAGCCAACCACCTACCCTAGACTTGAGCCCTCCATCTCCACTAGATCCATTCTAATGCTTTCTTTTGCTTCGTTCTACATGCACCAACTAGGTACCTCCTAAATTACCTCTACTAACCTTGCGATTACAAGGGCCAAATCTATGATCTTCAAACCGAAACATAGAGCTGATCTTACTTTTTTAAAACAAAATTATTTGTTGTTTTTCTATTTGTAGCTTATTCTACAAAGGGTTTTAAAACTACTCCCAAAGATCCTATATATATGCTTGCTATACATGATGATTTATGGATTTTCATAAAAATCACCTTGGGTTTTGGTTCCCTGGCCTAAAAACACAAATATTGTTGGATCTAAATGGATTTTCAGGACTAAATATCGCTCTGACCAGACTGATGATCATTTTAAAGCTCATTTGGTTGTTCAAGGGTTCACCCAATTTCCAGGACTTGACCAATCCCATACATTTAGTCCGTTTGTCAAAGCTACCGCCATTCACACAGTTCTTGCTCTAGCTATCATTTATCACTGGAAATTTCACAAGTTAGATGTGAACAACGGTTTTATACATGGCCATCTTACTAGAACTATCTACATGGAGTAGCCACCTGGTTTCAATGATCCATAGTTTCCTCATCATGTTTGTCATCTTCAGAAAGCTCTATATGGTCTTAAACAAGCTCCTAGAGCATGGTTTGAATGATTAAGCTAGATTCTCATCAAGGATGGTTTTGTTTGTAGTCGGGTCACTCCTTCCTTCTTTATATTTAAACAAGATAATTGCATTATTTATCTACTTGTTTAGATTGATGATCAAATTCTTACCGGTAATCAGGAAGACATTGTTCAACCATCATAACATAGTTACATACCAATCTTGGAATTAAAGATTTAGGTAAGCTTAATATCTTTTTGGGACTTGAAGCTACCTCTGCCGATGATGATCTATCTCTTAGTCAATCCATGTACATTCACAACATTGTTGATCATGCTGGGTTACTCGACTCAAAATTGGTCTCCACTCCACTAGCCGTTCATGAGATGTTTCTTTCAAATGTCTCCCATTCTTAGATGTTACTTTATACCAATCTCTTATTCATACTTATTGTTTTTAGTTTTGGTGATTAGCCTTGGCTCCCCCATTAACGGTGACTCTATGCTCCTAGTGGTCGGCATAAGGGTATGAAGGGTGGAGATGGCCCATAGTTTTAGCCATCATCCATCATGTCACCACAATACTATCCGACTTATTGTTATCGTTTGCTCCAATTCAAGATGTATGATAAGCTGAATCATCAAAGAAGATGGAAGCCATTCATCTGGTCTATTTCGTCATAAACACCCTAAACAAGGTACGTGTTTTGAATGGGGCGAATGTTACCAATTCCTCCTAAGTAAAGCTTTTTAGTTGCATGCTCATTTATCTTATCATATCAATGGCACCAAACCCCCAACTCTTAATGATCCTGCCTACGAGTCATAGGCTAATATTGACGCCTTCATTTTGTAGTGAATTATGGCATATTATATGATGAAATATTGCTTTGGGTCCTCTAATCAAATCAACAGCTCATCAAGTCTAGACAAGAATCAAGAATCTTTTTCTCAACAATAAGGGTTCCAGGGCTACAGCCCTAAAACATGAGTTTTCCAATCTTACCTTTTGAGTAATACCTAATCTTAAATCCTATTATCAATGGTTGGAAGATCTTGCTAAAAAAATAAGGGATGATGTAACTAGTGACCTATCAATGCCTTGTTCGATAACTTGTACGCAGGTTACCCCTAGTTTAATGTTGTAGCTTCCTATGTGAATCAGACTGTCCCAACCTAGGATACAACATACAACAATGGCAAATAACTTATGTGTTGTTATCTCATTCGAACTCCGTTGTTGCTATAGGTACTTATGAGCCTCCGCAACCGGATAACCCCTAGTGTGAGTCTCAATACTAGAAAACCCACTCCACCAATCGCCATCATGCCAATTACGATGTACATCCCAACCCTCGTAACTCAGGATGTGACCCAACCACACAATCAGCCGAAGGTAAACCCTTAGTTTGGCCTAAGAAATGGCATGCTCTTTGTGCTTATCTACCAAAATAGTCCAACCTAGGAGCCTGTTTAACCCCCTCTTACGGATCTTAACCCACTTGACCTAAACAAACTTGGAGGAGCGTTTCATGCTATGATTATGACCCAAGATACGTTTAGTTGTGTATGGACTTTAAAGCTACTTCTTACCTGAAGGTTGATCCAAGTAATATCAATGTTCCCTATGTTATTTATATTAAATACATATATGTTGGAAATGGTAAGCGGGTGCCAGTTTAGGGTCTGCTCACCAAAGCCTCCCCTACCTACCAAACCCAACTATCTCAAAAACATTATTTACTCCCCTCACATAATCAAAAACCTTATTTTTGTTTGTAGGTTTACCTCATGTAATTTTGTTTTAATTTGTTGTAACCCTTTGGTTTCTCTAAGGAGGATAACAAGAATGGAATGATCCTGAGCCGCCAAATTAATACTTGTCCACTAAACTTATTCAACACCAAGCCACCGCCCATACCTCTTCTTTTATTACTTCTTGTGTTTAGCTATTTAGCATGATCGTCTTGGTCATTCTGGCTTTTACATTATGGATTTTTTGTTTCTCGTAATTCTTTTCATGGAATAAAATCAAAACTAATTTTATAAATATACCAATAGGTAAATGTGGGTGGTGAATAGCTGATAAAGTTTAAGGGCTATTATTATCAAAAAGTAACGTGGAAAACTAATATTCAATCATAAATAGGAAGAGGTCACCCCTTTTTTGTAAACTTTCCAAAAGAAGTTAGAGAGAGAGAGAGCGCATAGGTGTAAAGAGAGAAAGCTGATGATCAAGTATATTCATGAAAATTTTGTATGATGCCTATAAACAAAGGTCGTAAATCATTCACAACAAAATGAACATATATGCCTAATCTTTAAAAGCAAAATGAACATTGTCTCAAAGTTTTAAAATATGACTAAGCACCAACATAAACATCAACAACAATGTCATTCCTACGATTTACCATTCCTTTAATATGAAAGGCAAAAGTTGATCCCAATTACTAGATTTAGATGAAAGGCTAGTTATTGGAGTAAGTATGATACATGAACATATTAAACTTGGTTTGCTTGAAGTAATTTTACAAAGTTGAGAAATTAACTACCTAAACATTATGGTTCACCTTATAAATAATTATGATGTCAGCCAAATTGAAAACATACTTTAGTTGCTTGATTCATCTTAAGTCAAGTTGTTGAAAACTTGATTCATTCGGTAGCCAATGGTTGAATAACAACAGAAGCTTGTTATCCTTCTACTAACTGTGTTAACTAAACGTTACCCATTATAATACCCACTCATTTTACCACCTCTTTAGTAAGAACTATACCAAGCAACACATATCCTAACTTGAAGGAGATAGATCAAGACGTACTGAGTTCAAAGCTAGAATATAATATTAGTCACTTCAATCAAAAGAACTTATGGTAAACTAATCCAAGAAGTCTACGTTCTAACAATTGGGTGAGATAATGTAACCTGTCTAATAATGTAGTGTATAAATAATCATGAGTAAAAGCATAACAATTTATACAACTAATCATATTTTTATGTCAATCAATCTCTTAACCAATAGTATATTTAGGGTTCAGTAGGAGATCCCAAAAACCTTCACTTCTCATCAAAACACTAAATACCGGTTTCTCAAGATTTGATTCATCTTTCAACAATAGATAATGAACATATCTGTAATAAAAACCCAAATGTAACTTAAACGCTGCAACTCATTCAAAACAAACCTTATTATAACATCAAGTTCTCTATAACAGCAACAGACAATTAGCAACCAAGGAAAAATCACACAATCTATTAATACGAAATCAAAGTTCGGCTGCATCGACGAAGATAATGAAAAGGAAATTAGTAGATGTCGAGTCAGATAGAGTTTGATGGTTTAGGAAGAAGATTGAAAGATTTAGGGAAGAAGCTAACCTGGTTAGATTGATTTGGTAAAAGCGACGATGGAAGATGGTGTTTTGGATCTAGGGTTTTCGGTAAGAAAGAAGAAAAACTAGGAAGATTTAGGGTGCAATAAGATATATCTTAATATAACATGACATGTCATGACATAATATAATATACTGGGGTTTTTCGTCGATCAACATCTTTTAAAATAAAGATAGATTAGTTTAAGAGCATTCACATTTCATTATCCATTCCCGTTGCTGTAATTTCCAAAAAAAAACACATTACTTTTTAAATATATCTATCTTTTTTTAAAACCTCACACATCAAATACTTCATATGTTTTTCTATCTCAATTAAATAATATTTTTTTTATATTTTTCTGTTAATATTATTTCTCTCTTTTTCCCATTTACATCTATTAATAATAGTTATTATTTATTTATAAAAATATATATAAAGATTGGGAAATGAAATGAAGTGAGTATGGTGTTTAATTTTTTTTTGAATTAATTACACAATTGGTCCCTATGGTATGTCTATATTGCAGGATTGTCCCCAACTTTTAAGAAATTACATCATTGGTCCCAACTGTTTATCAAACCGTAACACGATTAGTCCATAGAGTGGATGGTCGTTAGTTTTTTGGGTTAATTTTTTCAAAATGACTAGACTACCCCTGTTTATAAAAAATTAATACGAATTTGAGAATAATCACCATAGCACCACCACCACCGTCACCGGCCATCACCATACCACTACCAATCACTGACCAACACCATAGCACCACCCTATACAACCGAAACCACTGCATACCACCGTAGCTAGAACCACCGCCATACCATTATCGGAACCATTGCCATACCACCATAGCTAGAACCACCACCAGAACAACCGCCATATCACTACTGGAACCACCAGCATAATCACCACTCCAACCCTCTTTTTCCCCAACCATCTCCATCGCCGACCACCCCCCGGCCCAACCCGTCGTTTCCCAAACAGTGAAACCCCCACTAACCCACATCTGAACCACCACCATTGTCTTGGTCGTAATTGTAGGTGGGCTCCGAATCAAACGCCATCGGAACCAGCACAATCCACCTCGGTCGCTTGAATCAAACGACGTCAGAACCACCGGTAGCTATTGATTTCGCCGGCGTGGAGGGTGGCGGCGGAGGATGAGGGTGGTGACAGTGGGGACGGGGTGAAGGGTAATCAATGGGTGGGGTTTGGGATGGTGGTTGTCTCAAGTGGAGGAAGAGGGTGGCGACGGATGCTGCCGGTAGTGGTGGTGTGCCGACGTTGGAGGTGTTCCGGCGGTGGAGGTGCTCCGATGGTAGGGTGCCGACAGTGATGGAAGGGGAAGGGGATGGGGTGGGTTGGATTTTGGATATATTATTATTATTATTATTATTATTATTATTATTTGTCATTTTACACTCATTTAGCAGAAAAACCTAACAAAAGTTAACGTATAGGATCAATCGTGTTATGATTTGATAAACAATCAGGACCAATGATGTAATTTTTCAAAAATTAAAATAAATCCTACAATACAAGAACCATTCGTGTAACTAACTCATACTTTTTTTTGTTAAACAGGACACCACACCCATCCCCCGATCCTTCTTTCGTAACACCTAGCTTTGGAAATCGGCTTTGATATTTGATTTGCAGTGGAAGAGGTAATGCTTTTTATGCATTTCAGACCCTGGGCCTTTCGTTCTTGGTTTTTCTCATAGATCGTCGTTCGATTGCGATGGTTATGTTGTTTATTCACTTCGCTTTCCATCTTTTTAGGTTTTCGTTTTCTTCTTATTTTCATCAGCTGATGAAATGCTACCTACAGAATTAGCTTCATTACTTATCTTCCATCAAAATGCAAATGTTCCGTTGCTTGATCCCAACCCCAGAATTCATTACTAAAAAATTCTGTACAACAGTGATATGATAATTATTTAGGATTCTTTGGCTATGGTTATCGAGTTGTATCTTTAAAACTATTACCAAGCTCTGTCAACTTACCATATGCCCACCTGCAAAGATTGATTAAAATGGCTGCACTTAGGAGAATTTGTGCTAACTTCACATTTTAGTTTTATTTAGAGCACAACGGAAACAAAGAACTTGAAACAGGTTCCATTTAATACATATTGACAGCATGCTTAATGCAGGTTTGACATGATTCATCCATATTAGGATCAAAGTTATAACATTACTCCAGCTTATGAAAAGCCAAGCAGGTACTAAAACAGTGCTTGTATGGATTGTTTTTTCTTGATTCTTTTTCTTTTTCTGTTCTTTTTCTTTTGTGCAGTTTAGAGTTTATACTTGTGTAGTTTTGTTTTTGTTGTTTCTTTGCTCTTTTTAGTTTTTTTATGTGCTTAGTGCTGAAGTTTTATTTTGTTTTATAATCTACCAGGTGCTTATGGCTAATTTGAGATTGGGTGTTTCATTTGCTGCATAATGTGGACTGTAATCTGTAGTTAAAGGTAGAGTTCGATGGTTTTTAGATTTGATTAATTTTGCTAATTGTAACTTGGGTGATTGTTGTTAATCGATTGTTGATCTGTGCTATGAATTTCAGTTTTGGAATGCTTTTTTTAAGAACACTTGAATTTGAGTTGTAGTTCGGTTTTATTTTCTTTGAAAATTGACAAAACTGCGCAGCTATTGCAATAAACTACAAGACCAACAAATACCTTATTAGGCCAACCACATGCTTCACTTACTGTAGAAGCATAGTTCACTTAAATTATGATGAGCGTCTCACTTTTGACTAGGCTAAGAACTTGATAGAGTCAACGACACCTCCATTCCTACCACTTATGATGTATGCTAAAAGAAAATAAGAAAATATTAGAACACCTTACAATGCCTTATTGATCCATTTTTAGGTAAATAGAAAGAATTGATGCATCTGCCCTTATGATCTCTTTTTATATGTTTCTTGCTTCTCATATTGACTTTCATAAGTCATAACTTTGTGAATATGTGCAGAATTATTTAACAAACTTTTTAGTTTTTTTTTCCAAATTTGAAAATTGTGGGGAATGGTCAAGATACATGAATGCTCAACGGTTTTTTCTCTTTTTAACTTATAATAATAATAGATGTATTTAAAGCTTATAGTAGATATGAATTAATAAAATAATCTTCTGACTTAAAGTGAGTTTAGATCTGCAGTTCAGAAGATCGTCCTTTCCAAAAGCTATTTGGACCAACCAAAGCTTCAACCTCGAACATGGAACTCTGATTTAGTTTCCTTCAATGTTTGCATCCTGTAAGTCGGGACGGACTCCTTTGTTGTCTCAACCGGCGGATTTGCAGTTAGAAAACCCATATTTTTGAATTGGTTTTAGTATTTCTTTTGCCACCTCGTTCTACTTTAACTAAATAATTAATCTTAGAGTAAAGTAAATGGTATTTGAGAAAGTAGCTGTCAAACTGATCTGAAAGCAGGAACATTGTTAGAAAAGTGCATTTTTTGTTCGTTTGTTAGTGCTAATGGTATGGTATGCTTGCTTTAGTCGCCACTAGTAGATGTTATCTCTTTTGGATTGCTTTTTAATTTGCATTTAAGTTTGGGGGTTTGAATTTCATGTGTATTTCTAGGATTTGATGCCTTTTTGCTCTCTCAGACATGTTTTTAGGTTATATCTAACATGTGAGAGGCTTGATTATGTTTGTTTACTTTTGTCTGTGTAATTTTGTTTAACTTAATTGTCATGACCATATGTTTTTTTGTCTTTTTTTTAACCATTTTTATTAGGAGTTTATTCAATTATATATTTTTTAGTTATTGTTACTGATCAATACGACCTTGTATTCTTTGTTATGAATCAGGTTATAGTTTGTCGGAGGTTGGGTGTTCATTCAACCGTCTAAGGTACCGTTTTTATCTGTTGTCATAGATGTTTATGTTCTATCGGTTCCAGGTTTTCTTTTTTTATTTTTTATTTTTTATTTTTATTATTATTTAAGTTACCTAGTTGTGCGCTTACTTGGTATTAAGTTCATTAGTTTCATTTAACAGTTGTTTTATTTCTATTCTTGGGTTAAGGCATATTTTTATATGGGTTCATGATTTTAAAGCTATGATCAAGAATTACTTGGAAGTGGTGCTTCATTTAAAAAGCACCCAAGTTCCTTACTGCTTCAAAACATTGTATACTTGTGTACTTATAATACATGCACTTTTTACTTGTGTTGTTTAATCAATACTAGCAGTCATACTTGTGATCCTACAATCCATTGTTCCCTTACAAAGTCTTCAGCTGCGGACTAAAAACATCAAATTATGTAAATCATCACATAAAAATTATATAAAACATATGTAGTGTCTATGTATATTAAAAGAAAACAGCACACATGTGTCGGCCTATACAATGTGTAGGGATTTGTACATATTAAACTCGAAACCAAAACGATGATCATTTGTATTATAAGTGTCAATTTTTCTGCGTTGACCTTATGAATGAGATAAATAATTATGATTTATGACTTATTATGTATAGTAAAATAAAATTCGAAAAATACAATGGTCATTCATTTGTGTTATAAGGAAGTTAGTAATATTAAAATTAATACTATATTATAATACATATCAGTAGGAAAAAAGTAAATTTACGTAACTTTAAAAGTTTTAGTAATTACAACTTTTGAAACATATGGTACAATGAAATAAAGCTTAATTATTAAAACACACTAAATATTTGTCAACCATTTTCCCTATGATTTTTTAATGTTTATAACTTTTTCGTGCGTTAATATATATATATTTTTTAGAAAGTTACACCATAAAAACAAATATCTTATTCTTTTTAATATGAGTATTATATTACCATAATTTTTAATTTAAAAGAAATTGTATTAGCGCCACATCGCGTACACTACCCCTCTAGTTTCTTAGAAAATAGTTTGTTATTATAGGTTTGAACCCAAGAGAAACTAAAAAGTTATTCACAAGTGAAATATGGAAAATGGGCCAAAATAGTGATATTCTAACTTTGGTGTGCATTAGCAAGTGTTAGCAAAACAAGGGTGTTAATTTTTTTATTATTATTTTTTATAACTATTATCAAATGTTGAAGAAATTAATTAATCTCACAAAAAACCTCACCCAAATTCCTCCAAAAGTAAGGGGCTGTTTGATTACCGCTGACTCAGTAAGATCTAACTGAGTCAGAAGCTGACCCAGTTAGAAGTTCTGACTGAGTCTGCATCTGACTGAAACTTGGTTGTTTGATTCGGTATCTGACTGAATGATAAAATCCCTAAATCGCATTTTAAAATCCCCAATTCCATTCTTGTTCTTCGAAGGCCAGCGCTCCGGCTACCTCCCCAACGACCAGCGGATGAATTGGCGATCGCATTCGGCCCTCGGTGACGGTTCCGCTGTAAATGTCGACCTCACCGGTGGTTATTACGACGCCAGAGACAATGTCAAGTTCGGTTTTCCGATGGCCTTCACGACCACTATGCTGGCTTGGAGTGTTGTTGAGTTCGGTTTTCCGGTGGTCGACGGATTACTTGTTGAAGACGTCGCGCAACCGGGTCGGATCTTTGTGTAGGTGCGTTTCGGAGTTCGGTTTATAGGAGGGGGTTTGGCGGAGGAGGGGGTCGCCCTTTTCTTCTCCGGGTAGGACGACGGGTGGGTTTGTGGTCTTGGTCAGGGGCTTTCAAATCTAGGTCTGGGTCAGACAAGTTGGACCCGGTCAGATCCGATTTTTACCACATCAAACAGGCTGACCGGCTGACCGAGTCAGCCAGTCAGCCGGGTCAGACCAAAACAAGCAGCCCCTAACTCTCTACGGTTAGTGTCCATTGACTGTTGTTGTAATTGTCTGATTTTAGTTGGAGACAATCTATCTGATGAATTACTTATCATACTCTCGTTGTTTGTTGGAATAATCTTGACAACTTTTGATGGTTAAAGGGTCATTTAGTCTTTATATTAAAGTTTATGCTTTATCTTGTTTTATGAGTTTGTATTTGAGTCAAATAAGGCAGTAAGAAGTCGGTCAATTAAATAGGAATAGATAAGCTTGAAGGGAAAAGCAATATGCTATAAACAGGAGAATAGGTTTTTCTTTTTGATTTATGTTTTTTTCTATCAATTAATAAAGTGTCGTGGTAAAGGGATTTCCACAATTCATAGTTTTGTTCTTGCAATCTAATACCATTGAACTTCAATTGGTATCACTGTATCAGAGCTTTGTTCAAAGGAGGGGACGACTTAGCAATTGATCCGAAGGGCTGGATCAATCACCAGATCCAAGAACAGGGAAAACATACAAAAGAAGATCAAAGCAAGGCGAGATGGGCCATCAAACTGAAAACATGGCGATTGTCACTGCCAAGGAAGGTAATACAACTTCTCTTCAATGCCCGATTCCAAGCAGTTCCAATTACAATATCTGGGCAATCAAAATAAAGGCTGTATTTAAAGTCCATAGGATATTGGAGCAATAGAACCAAAAGGGGGAATTGTTGATTCAAAGAAAGATGATATGGCTGTAGCATTACTATACCAAGCAGTCCCGAAAGAGCTGGTCCTACAGGCCGCGCAACTCAACACGGCCAAGAAGATTTGGGACGTGTTGAAAGACCGGTTTATTGGCGTCGGGCGAGTCCAGGAAGCTCGACTTCAATCCTTGCACGCTGATTTTGAAACAATGAAGATGAAGGATGGAGAATCAATCGAAGACTTTGCAGGACGGCTAACTGGGTTGGTCTCAAAGGCAAACAGTGTCGGTGCTTTGTTTGAAGAGGTAAAACTAGTCAGGAAATTCCTTAGATCAATGCCTGACAGGTTTTTACCCGTAGTCGCCTCTATAGAGCAGTTCGCAGACTTGAAAACCATGTCACTACAGGAAGCAATTGGAAAGCCTAAGGCATTCGAAGAGAGGGTTAAACCGGGGAGCAACTCGCAAGGGTCTAAACCTAAGCAACTACTCCTTTTATACGAAGAATGGCAAAATAAAAAAAAGAACGATAGGGGTGTAGGCCGTGGCCGAGGTAATGGTCAAGACACTCGGGGCCGTGGTTGTGGCCGTGGCAGATTAGGTGGTCGAGGCAGAGGTCTTGGTCGAGGCCAAAGATCATAAGATGGGAACCAAACTTGGACAAGCCAAAAGAAGGATCGTTCTAAACTCCATGTTTCAGGTGTGATGCATTTGGACATTTTTCTACAGATTGTCCAACAAGAAAAAAGGAGGAAAAGGTCAACTTGACATAGGCCAATGCTGATGAGCCTGGACTGTCGATGACCATTACAATTGAAGATCAAAAGGAGCTGGTATACTTGAATGAAGAAAAAGTAATCCCTTCCAAGTTTGCATCAAGTACCAGTGAAGAACTTTTGTGGTATCTTGACAATGGAGCATCAAATCACATGACATGTAATGGAAACCTCTTTTCAAAACTAGACATGAATGTTGGAGGAAAAGTCCGATTTGGAGACGGGTCATGCTTTGAAATCAAAGGAAGAGGCTCCATCTTGCTTGAATGTAGGAATGGAGAGCAACGTCTCTTAACAGACGTATACTTCATCCCCTACTTAAAGAACAACATAATTAGCCTTGGGCAAGCTACTGAAGCCGAATGTGAGGTACTGATGAGACAAGAACATCTCTGGTTGTATGAGCCTGATGGTTGCTGTTGAAAGTAAAAAGATCTCCCAACCGTTTGTATAAAATACAACTTAGGATTGGAACACCTGTGTGTTTACGTGCCAAGATTGATGACCTAGCTTGGACTTGGCATGCCCTGTTAGGACGTGTGAACTTTGAGGCTCTAAAACAAGTTGTGACATAAGAGCTAGCTTACGGGGTTCCCCACATCAACCATCCCACTTAGATGTGCGAAGCATGCCTTGCCGGGAAGCATTCAATGCAACCCTTCCCTGATCACTCAAGTTTTAGAGCATCCAGACCATTGCAGCAGGTCTATGCAGACCTCTGTGGGCCCATTACACCTACAACTCAGGCTGGAAACAGGTACGTTTTGCTCTTTGTCGATGACCACAGCAGGTACATGTGGGCAAACATGTTGAAGACTAAAATCAAGCCTTTGAGTACTTTAAAAGGTTCAAGACTACTATGGAGAATGAACTTGGTGTAAAGATCAAAGTAGTACGAACTGATCGAGGGACTGAATTTACTTCTCGAGTTTAACTCATACTGTGAACAGGAGGGAATTACCAGGCAACTAACAGCTCCGTACACGTCCCAACAGAATGGAATAGTGGAGCGAAGGAATCGTACGGTAATAAGCACAACAAGGAGTATTTTAAATGCCATGGGGTTACCTCAAAGTTTCTGGGCAGAAGGTGTTAGGCATTCAGTTTATGTCCTTAACCGACTTCCCACGAAGGCTTTGACTAATCAAACTCCTTATGAGGCTTTGAAGGGAACAAAACCAAGATTGGACCATTTAAGAATCTTCGGGCGTGTAAGTCATGTCAAACTTCCACCAAACCGTTTGAAGAAGCTTGATGACAGGAGTGTGCCAATGGTTCACTTGGGTATAGAACCTGGTACAAAAGCTTATCGAATGTACGATGTTGAAAGGGGAAAAGTGGTAGTAAGTCGTGATGTAAAATTCGAAGAAAATCGGAAGTGGGATTGGCAAAAGTATCTGAAGGATGTTGGAGATAATACCCCTGAATGGACTGAGTTTTCAGTAAACCTGAAACCAACTGGACCAGCCTTTGAAGCCCAAGAAAACAGTGATAAATCAGCTGAACTGGGCAGCCCATTAAGCCCAGTTGTAAACAGTCCACAGGCATCTCCACTGAAAATAACAGTCCATTGCACACGTATAATCCAGCAGGTATTGGAGTTACATCTGGTGAAGAAAACTCCCCACAATCTGAGTTTGAAAGTCCCGAGTCAACTGTGAAAGGCCGAGGGCCTGCTCTGTTCCGAATACCCACAGATATGGTTGGCCCATCAGATCCTACAGTGGCTGAACATGAAACATATGATGATGTACCGGTCCAAGGAAGAAAACAACACCATGAAGTATGCAACAATGCTCCACATCAGGTTGTTGATCATCACAACTTACTTCTTATGGAAGGAGAGCCATCTACTTATAAAGAAGCAAAGGGTCATAAGGAATGTGAACAAGCAATGATGAATGAGATAGCATCTATTGAAAGGAACAAAACCTGGGAGCTAACTGATCTACTATCTGGACATCGACCTATAGGCTTAAAATGGCTATATACCCTGTTGTCAATGGCGGCTATAGCGACCGCTATAGCGCGCTATGTAAAGATGCGCCCTTCCCTCGCTATTTGCAGATAGCGACTGCATAACGGAATTTTTGATTTTTTTATTTGATTTTTATTTTTTTTAATTTTATTTTGGGTAAATATGAGATTTAGATGATTAGTAATAGAGTGTTTTAGTTATTTTGGGGGTGTTTGCTTAGATTTTCTACAACTTTATTGCTAAACATGCTTATTTATTGAATGTAAAACATTCTTACATATTATCCTACTTAATCGCTAAACACGAAATAGTGGTCGCTATTTACCGCTATTCGCTACGTAGCATATAGGTGGCTTGTCGCTATTTACCGCTATTCGCTATTGAAAACTATGGCTATATAAGATTAAACGGGATTGAAAAGGGGCAATTACAAAACACAAAGCAAGATTGGTTGCAAAAGGCTACATCCAAAAACATGGAGTGGATTTTGACGAGGTATTTGCTCCGGTGGCGAGACTCGAAACAGTTAGGTTGATCATGGCACTAGCCGCACAAAGGGGTTGGGAGGTTCATCATTTAGACGTAAAATCCGCGTTTCTTCATGGTGAACTCAAAGAAATAGTGTTTGTGACCCAACCAGAAGGGTTCATAAAGAAGGGACAAGAACAGAAGGTTTACAAGCTGTCAAAGGCGCTTTATGGATTACAACAAGCGCCTAGGCCCTAGAGCATGGAATTCAAAACTTGATGGTGTTTTAAAGGAATACGGGCTTCAAAGATGCAAACTTAAACAGGCGGTTTACACGAAAAAGGCAAAAGAAGGCTCCATTATTGTGGGAATATATGTGGATGATCTAATAGTAACCGGAAATAATAAAGAGACTAACCATGTTCAAGAAGCAAATGGAAGACAAATTTGAAATGACCGACTTAGGTCCACTTTCATACTACCTTGGTATTGAAGTAATTCAAGACCAAGATGGAATTAAATTAAGACAAACCGGATATGCAAAGAAAGTGCTACAACAAGCTGGTATGTGGGAATGCAACCCCACTAAATTCCCTATGGAACCAGGGCTGAAATTGTCAAAACATGATGGAGATGACTGTGTAGACGCAACAGAGTACAGGAAGACAATCGGATGTCTTCGTTATTTGACCCATACAAGACCAGACCTCTCATATTCAGTTGGTTATGCGAGTAGATACTTGCAGGCTTCTAAAACAGTCCATCAACAGGCTGTTAAACAAACATCCAGGTATGTTAAAGGGACTACAGATCTGGGAATTCATTCGAAGGGACGGAAGTGATAGTTTACTTGGTTTTAGTGACAGCAGTCATTCTGTCGATATGGATGATGGAAAGGGAACAACAGGGCTGGTTTTCTACTTTGATGATGGACCAATTGCCTGGAATTCACAAAAACAAGGAACGGTCGCCTTGTCCTCATGCGAGGCTGAATTCATGGCTGCAACTTGTGCAGCATGTCAGGCAATCTGGTTAAGAGGGCTGCTTGCTGAGATTACATGAAGAAAAGAGGAGCAGGTTGTGATCAAGGTAGATAATAGTTCGGCTACCGCATTAATGAAAAATCCAGTTTTTCATGGAAGGAGTAAGCACATAAACATGCGGTATCATTTTATAAGAGAATGAACAAATTAAAGTCGAACATATCAGCGGGGATCAACAACGGGCTGACATCCTCACTAAAGCACTTCCACGAATCAAATTCATGGAAATGAGAGAAGCCTTGGGAGTAAAGAAGATAGAAGATTCAAGGTCAAGATTACGGGGGTTATTGTTGGATTAATCTTGACAACTTTTGATAGTTAAAGGGTCATTTAGTCTTTAAATTAAAGTTTATGCTTTATCTTGTTTTATGAGTTTGTATTTGAGTCAAATAAGGCTGGAAGAAGTCGGTCAATTAAATAGGAATAGATAAGCTTGAAGGGAAAAGCAATATGCTATAAATAGGAGAATAGGTTTTTCTTTTTGATGTATGTTTTTTTCTATCAATTAATAAAGTGTCGTGGTAAAGAGATTTCCACAATTCACAGTTTTTGTTCTTGTGATCTAATACCATTGAACTTCATTGTTGAATGTATATCTTGCAGATTTTAATTTCTTATCGTCAAACAAGAAGGAAAAGGAAGAAGAATTGATCATGGATATTCAAGATGGCGGAATACAGAAGATGGAGGATAATAATGCTGGGAAATCGGATGATATTGCCCATCAAGTAGATGATTTGTTCACCAAGGTTGACAAGGTGAGACTTGGATCTTGTCTTAATTGATCTATGAGTATATTGAATGTATAATTTGCATCTAACTCTATTTATACTGTTCTTTCTTGTTTCATTCACCTATATATAATCTTTTGCTTGTTTATTTGGTCTAAATTAGGTGCTGCCATTCATCCCTTTACACCCCTTTGCTCATATAAAAGAAACACGATTTGGGTTTTTGGGGTAAAAGGGCTTTTTGGAAATTGTTATGAAATATGATGAATGCATGAAACATATGACATACTATAGACAAATACTATGTTTGAAACATTCTGGTGTTTAATTCAGAAATTCAACCAACTTTAGGTAGGAAAAAAACAATAGTGTGAATTCAAAAGTTTTTTTCATTACATATGATGAATAGAATTTATATTCTTTCTAATCAATTTGACGACTTTGATTATTGTTCTTTTGATGGGTATGATTGCCTTCTTTTATCCTAGTTTCGTGATCCCTTACTTCTTTTACCATGCTATCTGCTTTAGGGCCTTTGAACCTTATTTTTTCTAGCTTTATGCTTGTTTTCAGCTTGAGCAAAGAGTAAATGAGATTGAACATTTCTACTTAACTTCAAGCACAAAGCTATTCAGTACTTCTCAGAAAAGCTCATTTGTGAAGGATAAAGAGAAGGTAAAACATATTCCAGGATTTAAAAAGCATCAACAAGAAGCGGCACGTAGAGAGGCAATTGCTGCTAAGAGAATGCAGGATATTATGCGACAATTTGGCTCAGTTCTGCGACAGGTTATAAGCTTTACTTGACAAATTTCTCTTACTGGCGTTAGTTCAAGAAACTCTTTGGACAACAGTTGATAATTCTTTCTGTCTTAATTCTTGATAAGATTTGTTAATTGATAATTCTATGTTAGTGTTATAACTAGGTTTCTTTTATTGTACAAAATTAATTGTAGTTTATGCAACATAGTACAGATCACACAACACAAGTGGGCCTGGCCATTTATGCAACCTGTAGATGTTGAAGGTCTCGGATTACGTGACTATTACGAGGTAACTTCATCATGGTTTTTTAAACTAGGTGCGGTTTGGTACTTTATGTTAGAAAATTTATAAGGTACTAATAGCACTGTTAAAAGATGCATGACTGCTGTATATTTCTTCAACTGTCAACACTGAACATTTGGTGGACAGAGAGAACTCTGATATATTAAGCATATGAGCCATTGTGTCCTGATTTAATTTATGTATTAGGTAATCGACAGGCCGATGGACTTCAGTACAATAAAAAATCAAATGGAGGCCAAGGATGGTACAGAATACAAACATGTTCGGGATATATGTTCTGATGTGAGGTTGGTTTTTGAAAATGCCTTGAAATATAATGACGATAAAAGTGATGTTCATTTGATGGCCAAAACTTTGTTGGAGAAGTTTGAAGAGAAATGGCTTCAGTTTTTACCAAGGGTTATTGAAGAGGTAATTCTTACATTTGGCAATGAACCCTTTTGTGAATTATACGAAATAGAACTGGAAGTTTTGTTCTAAGAAATTAGAAAAATGAATGTAGTGATAACACATCACTATGAAGGTTTAACATCAAGTAATCTTGATGTTGAGGAGTAGAGGTGGTGATTTTAACCTATTTACTTATGAATGAGTCAGTTTGGGTATTGTTTTAGTCATCATAGTGTTTTTTAAAGCACAACACATTAATCATTTTATTCAAGAAATTAGACGAATAGTAAATAACACTATCTTGTTAATCATATTTGACACCATTATTGTTAACAAAAAAAATGGCAAAAAGTGTGTTGGGTGATCCACAAGCCTGACTTGATTCAATTCTATGGGTACTAAAACTTTATACCTTTTGAGTTGTTACGCAGCCCTTTCATTTTGGCTTCTATATCAAGAATATATGCTAGTACTTAACGTAGAGACAATCTATTTATGCTGTATGATTAGGAGAAAAGGCGAGAGGAAGAGGAAGCAGAAGCGCAGTTGAGCATGCAACATGCTCAAGAGGCAGCTCACGCCAAGATGGCTAGGGATTTAATTAACGAGGTAAAGTAGTTATATTTTCTTGATAGTTAACAAAACCAATTATTCATCTATGAAAAGCTGTATTTTTCGCTAGGTAAAACAGTCATCTTAAGTGTTATTCACGAGTTTTTGAAAGTTTGAACTGGCATTCCTTTTGTGGCAGCTTTATGAAGCAGATATGCACTTGGAAGAACTAAGAGAAACAGTGGTTAAAAAATGCAGGTCCTTCCCCATCATTTCATATTTAACTCTCATTCATGGTTGCTTATCTACTCAAAATTTATAGGAGTCTGAGTGAATTAAAAGTTTTGTATTAAAGATTTCTTTAGTGAGAAAGCTGGGGGAAATATAAAAAGTAATATGAAAGGACCACTTGTTGATTAATTTTTTTTAACATGATTTGTTAAATCATTAACAAACTCTATTTTCAACAATTTATCCCTGGTTTTAGTATATTACTAGTCCCCTCTGTTCCAACGTTTTATTTAAATTTACCGACTCTTTATCTGTAGTGGACTCTTGGAATTTTGTTATTGGTGTCACTCTTCGAAAATGTGCAGGCAGTGTTTATCGAGTGTTGCATATGTAAATAACACATAAAAACAAGTATCGTGTACTATATAACACATAAAAAAGTTCTAGTGTTATGTATCTGGATTTTGGGTCCTTGATAGAACCTAAGAAGATCGAAACAACTGCAACTCAAATTCAAATAAGTAGGTCTGATTAGAGAGGGGGCAACTCTCTGGGAACCATTACAACCAAATTGAAAATATGAACTAGAATGCCAAAAAAAAAAAAAAAAAAAAAAGGCAAGCATATATACTAATACTAGAGTTGCAGAAAAGATACCACCCGAAACTGCTCACTACTTCACTTCCTGTAAACTCTCTGGAGGATTTAGGCCGAAACTAAACATTAGCTGGATCTGCTCCATGGTGCCCATCATCTGGTCAAAACCCGACCTGTTTTGCCTTCCGGGTATCACAGTCCTCCCCTCATTATTAGTCATGACAATTCGACAGGATTTTGGGTTCTTTGTTGTGGCCCTTAAATTTTTTTACCTTTCTCTTACCGAGGGGTTTAAAGGTATTTGACTATTAGTTAAAAGATTATATTAGGCTTCATATTAGGCTCCATATTAAGTCAAATGCTACATTGGTTTTTTTTAAACTTTTAAGGCTGAAACTATAAAATCTGTCAGGAAAATGTCAGTTGAAGACAAAAGAAACATTGGGATAGCTCTTACTCAGTTATGTCACGAAGATCTTAGCAAGGCACTTGATATCGTAGCTCGCCACAACCCGAGTTTTCAGTCAACAGCACTAGAGATTGACCTTGACATCGATTCCCAGGTTAACATCATCTTGCTAAATCACTTTATTCACCGATTTAATATTAAAAACTATATTCTCTGTCATCATATTTCACAGACTAGTTTTTATATAAAAACTTCATATGTTTGGTCATTAAATTTAAAATAATATAGTTCAACCTGCACAACACATTTTGATCATGACCCAACCCGACCTATCGATTTGGCCACTAGTAGTTGAAATCTTTGCACAGTAAAGCTCTTTGTAGTGGTGATCTATATATAACTATGTTAGATGCATTTTGTAGAGTGAATCAACTCTATGGAGGTTAAAATATTTTGTGAAAGATGCTCTACAAGGTCATGTCAAGAGTGATGCAACGATTGAAGTCGTTGGTCCTGTGGGCCCCACTAAACCAACGAACACCACCAAAACTATCGCATCCAAGCGGAAAAAAAACAGATTAGTAATGCCTGCAAAGGAAAGTAATCAATGTTCTTTCTGACTCGTATGACAATGAACTTTGTCAGTGGTTCTGGTTCCTTCGGTGTTGGTCGAGAGATGGTAGCAAGTTTTTGTATCGTGTAGAATCATGAAACTAATCTAATAGATCAACTTTTCTCCTCTCAAATGGATGAATGTAATGAGCATATGTCACCGAATGAATATTACTGGTTTCTTTTTTCTTATTATTACATACCTCCTACTAACAAACTAAACGTACAAATATATGCTACACTAATGTATGCATGTATGATTCGTGCGTTGTGTATGATGTTAAGTGTCACAGTTTTGCATTAAAAGAGTTCACACAACAAAGAATAATGTTTGTTAGAGTTGAAGATACAGTTTTGTAGTTAATCTTAGTTCTAGATAATCATTAGCAAAAGTATTTCATTTGTAAATAAATATTAGTTTAAGTGTAACATCCCAATTTGAAGATGAGTGATACATGCATGTCGATTGCAATGGAGGATAACCATCTAGGTTCTATTCATCATCGATTACTTGAATCATGAAATCCAGGGGAGTGAGAAAATGCCACAAACTTTGATGGTCAAATACAAAAACCTCAAAAGATACTATTCATCATCGATTACTATTCATATATAGCATAATGAATTTTTTTTTGTTAAAAGAAAGTAGGGGAATCCCTCGTGCTTCGTGACGGTTCTCCCTTGTGAAATGATAACATATTTAATATACGATGCAACCACCAATAAAAATGAGATGATATACTTGAAATCGGATATGATTATTGTAAGATTAAGAGATTTATCTTAGAGCCTGATGCTAACCAAATATTTATTAGCATGCATTGAAGTACAAGGAAGTATTTCGAAAGATTTGATAATGTATAAAAAAATAAAAAAATAACTAAGTCTCAAATCTTTCGGAGCCAAAGATAAAAATCTTCCGAAGCCAAAAGTGAAGTCTTTCGAACTTGAAGACAAAGTCTTTCGAAGCTTAAACACTGAACTCTTCCGAAGACTAAGAAGACGTGTCTACTGGCACACTTTTGACAAAAGCAGAAGACTTTTTCGCTGTCAGCTCTGAAGACTCACCAACTTATATAAGTTGGTGATTACCTTTTTACTTTTTTCAACCGTACGTCATGTTCTTTAATTTGTAACTTCCTACTTCAGTACTTTTATTATTATTGTAATATAATAGGATGTGAGTTAGGTCATGTCATAATCACATGTCAAAAGATAATCTACCTTTTGACTTTATATTGATTATGTTGTCTAGATTAGTGTCCAGCTAGCCTTCAAAGTATGGCCTGCTGTAGGATGTAGTATAAAGCATCTCATGTATCAGTCTTAGGACTAAGCTTTGTAACACTTGTAAAATACTTGAGAGCAATATACATCTTCTTTGAAAACCAATCTTTGTGTTCTTGAGTGTTCCTTACTTATTTGTTCATTGTTTCTTTGCCTGGTTTCCTATTTGATCTAGTAAGTGTGTTATCTCCAACTGTGAAACTGTCGTTGAACCATTACACGGTTCTACAATTGGTATCAGAGTTTCTCAGGCTCTTGATTGCAAGATCTCTCCATCTTAAATCAATTTTCAGTTTCACATCACTTACTTGCTCAAATGGTAGCTTTTTCTAAAGCTGATATGGAAACCGACACAATGACTAAGTCTTCACTGATTACTCTTGATGACTTTGACACTTGGTGCATGAGAATAGAAGGTTTCATCAAGTCTCAAGACAGCAGGATGTGGAGATCTGTAGTCTCTGGACCTCACATCCCAAATACTACTTTAGCAATTGTTGGAGGTAGGATGATACCTAAGGAAGTGGCTGATTATTCTAAATAAGACTGGAAGAAAATTGACATTGATTAGAAAGCCATGACCCCTCTTTAAATTGCTTTTCCTAACTCCATCTACAGAGGCTTCAAGAAGTTCAAGAGCGTAAAAGAACTCTGGGATGCACTGAAGCTGATGTATGAAAGATCTGAGGAAGCTAAGGAGAACAAGAAAGACATCATGAATCAGCAATTTGAAAACTTCACCTACAAGACAGGTGAAACTATGAATCAACAATACTTCAGGTATGTTGAGATTTTAGACACTCTAATGGATGTTGGAGTCAAACTTGAGAACAGGGATATTATAAGGAAGTTCATGTTCTCTCTTCCCAGAAAATGGACACACTATTGTGTGGCCATCAAGAGAACTGAGAACCTCTCTACCCTCAGTCTTACTGAGCTGTATGGTATCCTGAGCGATTACCAGATGGAGATGAACATGTAAAATCCTTCTACCAGCTCATCCAGCACCCAAAAGAGTTCAGCCCTTCATGTGGTTGAACGAGATAGAAGAGAACCACAATATCATCTCATCTGCTACCCTGACAACTCACTAAAGGGTCCTTTCATCACCTTCCCGGAGTCATCTAGAGAGAGCTATGCTCAAGGAAGTCCATTCTAAGAGCCCAACTCTTCTCAGGCCTTTGTGTCTTCAGATAAACGTTCTGGCAACTTTCTCTTCACCGTTGAAGACCTAGACTGCATCCATCCAGATGATCTGGAGTACATGTAGATAGTCCAGCAGATGGCTCTTCTCACTTACGGAGCCAAGAAGTTCTACAAGAGACATGGAGGAAGTTTCCAAGCAATGTATCTAGTGGAAAGTTTATGCTGGACAAGAGCAAAGTAAAGTGTTACAACTGTAACCAAATGGGCCACTTTGCTCGGGAGTGTAAGGCACCAATAACAAATGGTGGCCAAACATAGTCCAGGCCAAACTACACTAAGGCGGATCCAAGAACTGAGAATCCCAACCAACCAAAGCAGTAAGCTGCAGTTGTTGTTGAAGAAAGAGGTTTTGACTGGAGCTTTTAGGTGGAAGATGTCTCCCCAAACCAAGCCCTGATGGCAGATCATGATGAATCAAAGGTATTGGAATATCTTTGCTCTCCTGAATACATTGCTAAATTTAATATGTACAGGTCCTACAACTTAGAAGTAAGATCTGATCTTGAGTCCTTGAACATCTTAAAAGCTGATTTTAAAAGAGCAGAAAATGATTATAAGCTTAAAATAGAAGACTTATAGAAAACCATTCTACTCTAAACATGAGCATACAAACTACAGGACTCAGATTAAAGATCTTATTACTAAGTTAATTGAATGCCAGGCTGAGCTTGCGATCAGCAAAGCCAAGGCAGAAAAATATGTTCTTGAAGAGGAAACCTTCAAGAACATTAAATCTTCATCCTTGCATGCAAAAGTTTGTTATTAGAACAGGCAGGAACTTGGATAAAATGAAAAAGCTCCTCCACACACATTACTATCAGTTAGAGAACCAGGGTGTGGAACTTGTGAAGATGAGCTGCCTCCTATTGATCCTATCATAGAGGTAGATGAAGATGAAGAGGATATAGTGAAGGATGAACCAGAAATAAGTGAAGAGGTTCATTCTAAGAAGGGTTACTATATCCCTTGAGAGAAGAAGAAACCAGGGATGACCAAGTCTGCAAGAAAGAACTTGATTAGGGCTGCAAAAAGAAGATCTAAGAAAGAGCAAGAGATCAAGCCCACCTTCAACCCCAGGCAAAAACAAGTTTTCATCTCTGCTGGGTTTGAGGTGAGGAAGACTGAAGACTTAACCAAGGACTCTAGTACCAGGAGTCCTAGTTCAAGTCCAAGCCATCCTAATAAGGAAAAGAAGGTTGAACCAATGTACACCACTACTGCACAAGATGGATCATCCAACTCCCAAGGCAAGCTTCATCCTCAGAAGCATGCTGCATCATCCATGAAGATAAAGAAGGAGCTGGAAAAGGATCATAACAAACCTTCTCCTCAGGACAAGACTTTTAGAAGGAAGCCTATGGAATGCATCATGTGTGGTGGTATAACTCATTATGCTAAGGATTGCATTTACAATCCTAAGAGTACCATCCACATGCATAAGAAGAAGACTTCTGAGAAGAAGAAGAAAATAGCTTCGGAAGGAAAATCATTTTCCTTCGAAAGCATCAAGGTGACCCAGAAGAAGATAGGTGGAAAACTATCTTCGGAAGCAAATTTGGTCTCGGAAGAAAGGAATGCTTTTGAAGCACTAAAGTCTGCTGTAGTGGATGCAAAAGCTTCCAAAGGTTCAGTCCCCAAAACTTTCAAAGTCATAAAAACATCCGATATTTTGAAAGCCAAGTCTAATCTTCCAAAGATGGTATGGAAGATGAAGGAAGGCTATGTGATTGAAGTTTCTTTATCAACAAAAACCAAGGATCCTCTAAGCTTGCATATAGGATCAATAACTGTTGAACTATCTTCAGTTCATCTTGATAAGCCCAAGACTAGCAAGGCTTGGTTTTCCAAATGTAGCTAATCATCTCTTTTCATGTGTAGGAACAGCTGAAGACCAAAAGAAATATATGGATCATTGATAGTGGCTGTTCCAGGCACATGACTAGTAATGGCTCTTTGCTTCAAAACTTTGAGAAAATTGATAGAGGGCTAGTTGCTTTTAGAGCTGAATCAGGAGGTTACATTACTGGAAGGGGCATGGTCGTAAATGGTAAGCTCAGCATTAAGAAGATAAACTTTGGCAAGGAGATTGAGTACAATCTTTTGAGTGTATCTCAATTTTGTGACCAGAGACATAACATGCTCTTTACTGAGTATGAGTGCATTGTTTTCAAGCTCCCCTTCTTGAGAAATTTCTTGCTTTCTATCCAAAGCAAATAGTGATGAGTCTTTCCTTTGGTAAAAGAATGTGTCATGTAAACTTTAAGAACATGAATAAACTAATTAAGAATGATTTGGTAACTAGAATGCCAAAGAAAGAGTTTACAAGTGATGATCATTGTGTTGCATGTCTGAAAGGAAAGCAACACAAAGTGTCACACATACCAAAGGAAATAAACTCCATCACTACTCCCCTTCACATATTACACATATATCTCTTTGGCCCCATAAGTGTAATGAGTTTAGGAAGAACTTCATGCTGTCTTGTGATCACAGATGATTTCATAAGATATACTTGGGTCCTTTTTCTTAAAAGTAAGGATGAGACCTCTGAAATATTGAAATCATTCATTTGGAAAATTGAGAATCAATGTGATCACAAGGTTAAGATCATAAGATGTGATCAAGGAACTGAATTCAAGAACCAAATCCTTAATGCATTTTGTGATAAAAAGGGTATTTTAAGACAATATAGTGCTCCTAGAACTCCTCAACAAAATGGTGTTGTTGGAAGGAGAAATAAAAACTTATTGAGGCTGTAAGAACCATGCTCTTTGACTTTAAACTGCCCATCACCTTTTGGGCAGAGACAGTTAACACTACCCGTTATATGTAGAACAGAGTTTTAGTAGTCAAAACTCATGGTAAGACACCTTATGAACTGTGGGACAAAATGAGACCTTTCATTGGTTTCCTTAAGTCATTTAGATGTCCATGCACTATGTTGAATACCAAAGATGTAACACCCAGAAATTTCAAAAAAAGAAAGAAAAGAAAAGTAAGGGAGCAAACAGGAAGTTAATTCAAAAGCAAAGGGTTAAAAGCATGCAAGGACCAAACTTGCACATAGTGGGGTTTAAAATAAGAAAGGCTACCATACTTTCTCTCCCACAACACTCAACTTTCGGTTCTAGTGAGAGAAGAAGCTCTCATCCAAAAGTTAGTGAGAGAAAGTGGAAGACATCTTCAAAAAGTGAGATTTTAAGGTAATTCTTCTCGGTTTTCAGTCGGGTTTCAGCTTTTGGACCGAGTTTCTGGTGTTTAGTGCTCGTTTTCATGTGTTTTAGGTGCTGGAACTTCAAGTGGGCTCTCGGGTTTGAGGTGTTATACTCAAAAGCTGCTTAAGGTGAGTTCTAGATCCCCTCTTTTACTGGTTTTCTACATGTTTGGGGCTGTATGCATATTGGATAGGAGGTTTCTAAACCAAACTATGAATTTTTCCATGATGTACGACTGTGTACGGTTGATGTATGTTTTTAGATGATTTCTAAGTTGTTGTATGATGTTTAGTATGTTTTATGTGTGTAACATGTTAGATCTACGCTTAGCATAAGTTAGAATGATGTTTGGGGACTGGAAGTACGTATGATGCATTGCAGATGTATGCAAGATGTACGCTGTGGACACTTAGTGAATCATGCATGATGTCTGCTTTAGACATAAAGTGTCCGCTGTGGACACTTAGAAAAGTCATGCATGTTGTCCGCTGTGGACATAAAGTGTCCGTTTTGGACACTTAGTAGATTTTGCATGGTGTTTGCATGGTGTCTGCTGTGGACATATAATGTCCGCTGTGGACACTTAGTGTATTTTTGCATGCTATCCGCTGTGGATATTAAACTGTCCGCTGTGGACACTTAGAAAGATTTATACCATCCGCTGTGGATTTGCATGTCCGCTGTGGACACTTAGTCAATTTTATGGTTTGTCCGCTGTGGACTTGTTCATCCGCTGTGGACTTGTTCATCCGTTGTGGATTTGTTCATCCGTTGTGGGCTTTGTTCATCCGCTGTGGACTTTGTTCATCCACTGTGACACTTAGTAAAATTCTATGAACTGTCCGCTGTGGACTTGTTCATCCGCTGTGGATACTTAGAATATTTTGACCATGCATTGTGGACTTTAGCTGTCCACTGTGGACTTTAGCTGTCCACTGTGGACTTTGGCTGTCCGCTGTGGACACTTAGAAAATTTTAAGCTGTCGCTATAAGTTTGTTCATGCGCTGTAGACACTTAGAAATTTTCTGAAAGTTTGGGGATAGAATTTAAATGTTAAGTACTTATGTATAAGGAAAGATTATGCTTGTTTAATGTTTCTAATGTTTGATTCCTCTCTTATAGGCTGTTGTTATGAATAATAATTATTATTTCATGTTGAGTGATTATAAGGTAATGAATATCTTAAAAGTATTATTCATAAATAAGTGGTCACAAAGAAATGAAAGAAAGACAGTGTAACCTAATGAATCTTACCCCTGGGCGCTTATGATGAATGAAAAGCCTTGAAAGCACAATGAATAGAGGTGCACAACCTTGTTATCGTTAGCTCAACTGATGTGCGGCTGTTTCAGCCGATGAGGATGCACATCTGGGGTCTAATCCTTATGATTGACCAATGTACGATGAATGGGATCCGTATTCATGAGCAGGCTTCGTGCTTAGCAGTGTGGGTCAACTGTCGATGGGTTAGCTACCATGATAAACGTTTGCTGACAGGGGTTCGGCATCTGTTGCCAACCAATAATGTAGGCTCTTGCTTTGTGTAATCCTAGTTAATGAAAGAGAAGGATAATAAAGGAAAGAAAGATAATGAACCTCTTAACGAATGATTGTGTATAATGTTGAATGATCACCAAGTGAAGTTTATAGAAAGTATATTTTCTATATTATCAAACTAGAACTTACTCAGCATCACTGAATTTTGTAAGCATAATAGTTGGCAGGTATTTGTTGATGCTGAGGAGGTATAGGCATGGATGCATAAGCTACTGGGGATGGTTCAAGTCTGGCATTCATATTTTGAAAAATGTTTTTGTACTAATACATTTTTGGAATGTAAAAGAAATGATATGATGATTTGACATGCTTTTAATTGTTAATGAAAAGTTAAATTTCCTCTAAAAATGATGAGTTTCATATGTTTTATGCGATGACAACTGTAAGCGTTTCGAGAACGGGGATTTACAAAAGAACACATAGCCAAGTTTGATGAGAAGGCAGATGATGGACATTTTATTGGATACTCTTTTCAAGCTAAAGCTTATAGAGTATACAATCTCAGAACTAGAGTAGTTAAAGAGTCAGCCAATGTGATTTTCAATGAACTAACTTATAGTATGAAAGGTTCTGGTCCAGATTGGCTATTTGATATTGATTTGGTTACCAACTATTTTAACAAATCTTGTGAAGATGTTTCAGGAACAATAGATAGTATATATACAGAAGATCCTGATCTAAGATTTGAGCTGAGAAGACCAAATGATAGAATCACTTTAGCACCAGTGGTAACAAGCACTACAAGTGGAAATCTTGTTAGCACAAATATGATAACAAATTCGATAAGAAATTCTTTTGCTAATACATCTGAGGTGCCAACCAATTCCAGCAATGAGGCATAGAACTCAATGAAGGGATCTCCAATGCAGGAGAAGATGGAGATGGTGAAAGTGATCAAGAATATCTTGATGCTGACAACCACTCCAATGAAGACAACATCAATCATGTTATACACTCTCTGGATTAAGTCAACTTGATAGGTGTGCTGATGTGGTAGGTGATACTCAATCACAAGACCTAAATTTCTTAAATTTGGATCTATCAAATCAACTTGCTGTGATTCCTCAGCTAAGAATCCACAAGTCACATCCTACCACAAACATCATTGGTGATGTTGAGACTGGGGTGAGAACAAAAGGTCAAACCCATGATCAAAATGTTTGTCTGCACTCTTGGTTCTTATCCCAGATTGAGCCAAAGAAAGTAGATGAAGCCTTAAGAGATAGAACTTGGATTGAAGCAATGCAGGAGGAACTGCTTCAATTCAAAAGACAGGTTGTTTGGAACCTATGTCCTCTTCCTCCTGGGAAGATGTTAATAGGAACAAAATAGGTATTTAGGAATAAGAAAGATGATAGAGGACTTGTCATTAAGAACAAGGCAAGATTGGTAGTCCAAGGGTACACTCAAGAGAAAGAGATTAACTACACAGATGTTTTTGCTCCTATAGCAAGACCTGAAGCTGTAAGAATATTCCTTTCTTTTGCTGCATCAAAGGATTTCAAGGTCTACCAATTGATGTCAAGTGTGCTTTTTATAAGGGGTGATAGATGAAGAAGTGTATGTCTGTCAACCACCTGGCTTTGCAGATCCAGATTATCCTAATTATGTCTGCAAGCTTGACAAAGCTCTTTATGGTCTGCATCAAGCACCAAGGAAGTGGTATGAGACACTATCACAGTACCTAGTTCAACATGGTTACGAAAGAGGTACTATTAACAGCATACTCTTCATCAAGAGAACATGAAATGACTTGATGCTGGTTCAAGTTTATGTTGATGACATTATCTTTAGGTCAACTAATGAAAACTATGCAAAGAGTTTGAGAAGCTGATGAAGAATAGGTTTGAAATGAGTGCCATGGGGGAACTCAATTTCTTTCTAAGAATTCAAATGAAGCAAGTTGACAATGGCATCTTCATAAACCAGTCAAAGTATGTACAAGATACTAACCATATTCATCTGACTGACTCTAAGGTTGCTAAGACTCCTATAGCCAGAAACCACTCCCTAGGACCTGATCTTGAGGGGGAGCGTGTGGATGAACACCAATACAGGGCTATGATTGGGTCTCTTATGTAACTAACAGCCAACAGGCCTGATATCATGTTTACTAAAGGTATATGCGCAAGATATCAAGCCAACCCCAAGCTATCACACCTAGTTGCTGTCTAGAGGATTCTTAGATAGCTTAAATGAGCTCCCAAACTGGGACTTTGGTATCCAAAGAATTCTGACTCCAATCTGTATGTATATACAATAGTGACTATGGTGGTTGTAATATGACTGGAAAGTCTACATTTGGGAGGATGTCAGTTCCTTGGTGGAAGGATAGTCTCATGGCATTACGAGAAGCAATCCTGTGTATCTGCATCAACTGCTGAAGTTAAATACATTGCTGCTACAAGCTGCTGTACTCAAGTGCTTTGGGTTTAGAATCATATGCTAGATTATGGATTCAACTTCAAGAAGACTCTTATCCACATAGACAACAATAGTGCTATTTCCATTACAGAGAATCCAGTGTAGCACTCAAAGACAAAGCACATCAATATCAGGTATCATTTGATTAAAGATAATTTTGAAAAAGGATTGATTAAACTAGTCAAAGTTAACATAAATAAAGTTGATCTATTCATAAAAGAATTAATAATAAGAGATTTAATATATTGTATAAGCTATTGAGATGATTAACTTTGAGTAGATTTTCTTAAATTAATTTTAAAAATTGTTTTTCAAAAGGTGTATGTCTTTTCTGTTGTCTAAATTATCATACATATAAGCCAGTTTATCTCGAAAGAAATTTTTTTCAAAGTCTATATTCCTTATAATTTAAAGAAGTATGGACAGATTTTCTCTCGGAAGAAATTGATTTGACTTCAGAAGAAATTATGTCTTCAAAACTAATAGCTACTTACCAAGGGATTTAACTTCGGAAGAAAATTTAAATATCTACCGAAGCTTAAGTTTGCTTCTAAGTACTTATATGTTTTGAAGGATAATTTTCTTCCAAAAGCAATTAAGTTTCCGAAATATTATTTTCTTCTTAAGAATAAATTCTAAAGCTTAATATCTTTCGAAACCAAATCTGCCTCGAAAGTAAAATTACTTTAAGTACATTTTCTTCCGAAGCACTTCTTCTCAAACTAAGGAATATCTTCTGAAGTCAATTTAGCTTCGGAAGCTTTCTTTAAGTTTCCAAAGACAAATTACCTTCGTAAGATTTTAAACTTCCAAGATAACTACCTTTTTGGATACTTTTTCAGAGGTGGGAGCGACATCCGGATTTTAAAGTTTATCTTTTGTAATAACTTTGTCTCAAATCCAAGCATATAAATAGCCTTTCCAACGGGTCTCCCTGTCTCTTCTTCTTCTTTATCTGCAACTTTCAAGCCCTAAATTATCCACAAACCCTTGTTTTTCTTCTAATTTCTCTTCCAACAGCTTCAAAATGGCCAACCCTGAACCCCAAAACTAGCCAGCCTTCATCATGCATCTACACAAGCAACACAACTAAGTTGCTCTGTTATCTACTGAAAAGGAACCTTGCTTTTCAGAGATTTGCCGCTTTCTTTCACACTCTTCCTACTATACAGTCCTTACCATTGACCCTCCACTGTATGAAGATCAACTTTTGGAGTTCTGGAGGACGTGTCAGGAAGTCATCATGGATGGTAAGAAGACATTTTCTGCCTCGGCATAGGGGAGGACATTTTCATCACTCCGACAACCATAAACCAACACCTGCAGCTGGATGATGAAGATGGTGAACTGACCTTCACCAAAGAGTCAGTCAATGGATAATTCCAGCAGATGGGCTATGAAGGTGACTTCTTAGTTAGAACCTTCAGGAAAGGGAAGGTCTCTTCACAGTGAAAATACCTCCTCCATGTGGTGATTCATTCATTATCCAACAAACATGGAGGATGGGACCAAGTTCTAGAAGACCTATCCTACATAGTCCATGGAATGGTCCAGGGGATCAAGTTTTTGTACTCTCAATTTGTATATACAAATTTACTTTCTAACTTAGATTCCCTTGAATATTACATATTCCCTAGATATGTCTTGTACATTATCAACTATGAACTGGGCTCACAGTTAAGGGAACATGTTCTAAAGCTGGGACAAATGAAGACTAACATCTTTAAAATAATAAGGAAAACCAATTTTGGTTTTTTCGAGGTAGAAACAGCCCTTGTCCCTAAATGTTAGAGCTATCTATTCAAGGTGAAGACTTGGCAATCCAGCCAATATTGAACCCACACCTGCTTCACCACCACCTACACACCCTCAAATCACTATCACCTTTATAAGAAAGTCCAAACAAACACTGCTCAGTCTATTCAGATTGAGTAGGCCCCCATTTACTCACCCACACAGGAGCAAGTGGAACCAAGAGCTCCCACTTCTCCTGAGGAGTAGACCACTCCCATTCCTTCTACAATTAGTGCTGAGGTTCCTCATGCTCAGCCTGATGGGCTTACTACCTTACTCTCAATCCTTCATCCTGAGTCTCATCACTCAGATGATCAACCTTTAGGGGAAAGTTACCATCCCCAGCCTTTATATCTAAACCAACTAATTCCTAACTTTGAATTTATGAGGATGAAGACATGGGATTCAGTGAGTATCATGAATCTCTCTTGTCCTCCCCTACTCAAAGAGAGATGAGTGCTCCAGACACTCCTATGTCTAGCCAACATCATCCACCCGTGACTAAGGTGGACCTCTCTAAACATGTTCAAGAGGTCCATATGGAAGAGGCTCTTACTTTTGCAAGTGATTACATTATTCAAACCTCAACCACATCAACCTAATTGGTTGGCACTTCTCACAAAGCTGTCACAGAGTAGGGGATATGTAGAGACCAAGAACAAATATCTGGTGATGAGAAGGATGACCATGGTTATGTACTCTCATCTCCCATGATTCTTCTAATGAAGATGAAGGGAACATGAAACAAAAGGTGTAACAATTGATGGATACATGCACATACTTGTTATAAAGGTTAGTCACCTGAAATGTCAGGTGGCTACCTTACAAAGGCAGGTACTTAATCAGCAACTTGAGATAATCTATCTCAAGGGTAAGCTAGCAGAGAGGCCTGCCAAGCATCTTTAACCATGTTCACAAGAACCTATAGATGTAGTGGACTTAACCTCAAGCTCACTTTTGCAAGTAAGTGATGTTACCAAAGGGGGGAGAAAGTTACTATAATCATAGAACATGGGAGCATACCCAGAGAATGGACATTTAGGATTCCCTTGCAACTGTCAAGACTCAACAACCTCATCTGGCCCATATCAATGTGGATGCCATCCTTCAAAGCATATTTGAGGAGGGTTTTATACTAAGGGCCATGTCACCTCCATCCAATCCTGCTGACAATCCAATCATAGGATGGAGGTATGATAATGATAGAAGGGCCTTGGTGCTTTCTATATTTCTAGTGTCAACAAGAAGTTTTCAACATATATAACCTGGGATTCTGTGAAAGCTTCCCTCAGCCAATCCTGCCATTTGTCAACCCAAGTCAAAACAGATATGCTGACAGGTTGGAAGAGACGACTCTCGAGCCTATCCTTTAATGGTTAGGGGAAGCATTCCCTTATCTGAACGGATCAAGATCTCATCAAAGGAGGGTATCTGAGGAGTTCAAAAGAAGAACAAGCATATATAGACAAAGGCTAGTAGGGAAAATAGTTGGTCAACTGGATACTGAGTTGGATCCTAAGATTAGCTTCAAAAGGGAAACCTAAGTTGAAGGCCCAGTTATGGACCCTGTGAACCTTAAGACTTCTACTCCTTCAACACCAACCCTTCTAAGTAAGACACTATGTAGATGCTTCTTTGAAGATTAACATTTAGTCTTTGTATGTCTTTTTATATTTTGTCATAGTATAGGGACTTTTATGTAAAAATGTTCCTTTGTTTTCTTGATTAGTATATATAGCATAGATATGTTTTGTGTAGGTAAGTTTTTAAGTTTTAGAGTGATTGAGACGCTTTGTAACTGGTTACTACACTTTGTATTCTTCTATATGCTAATCAATGAAAACTCCATGAATTTTGTTGATTTGCTTGTGTTGAATTGAATACTTGTGTTTTAGATTGAATTGTGTTCATACATCATCACAGATCGATCCATTTTGAGCTCATCAAATGGTATCAGAGCTTTTGGTTCAGTGATTCATCATCAGGAACATGATTTGATTCATAATTAGCAGTACAATTCGTTCAAATCAGTGAATTTGAGCAAAAAGCTCTTCAAACCTGTTCTTCATTTGTCAAACCTGTTCTTCATTTGTCGAATCTGTTCTTGAATCAAAAGATCAATTTTGGTTGTTAATTGAAGAAATTGAAGTTGAAGGATTGATTATTGATCAATTTCCTACATAATTTGAGGATTTCAGATCAATTAATCAAGTTTTGAAGGAATTCAGAAAATTTAAGTTCGTATGAAACTGATGAATGTGGCGCATTATGTCAAAAACACTGCTGAAAATTGCGTATGTGTTAGGCGCATAACAATCATTTAGGCGCATTTCCATTGTTTGGGCGTTTTTCAGTTACGTTTTTCTACTGTTGGGACACATTTCAACTGTTGGGACACTGGAAGTTGACAATCCAAGGAATTCCAGGCGTTTTACAACTATTGAGGCGTTTTTGAACTATTGGGCGTTTTACTAACCAGGCCTTTGACAACTGTTCAGGCGTTGTTCAGACGCTTTTCAACTTGGGCGTTTTGGAATTTTTCTAAGGCAATCCCTTAGACGTTTCAAAGTCAAGTCAAAGGAAGTACAACTGTTTGGGCGTTTTACCACTAATTGGACACATCAGCTTTAACACTTAGAAAATTTTTGAAATTTTTAAGAAACTTAAAAAATCCAAAAATATTTTAATTCATTGTTTTAATTCAAAACATTAAAAACAATAAAAACAAATTTCTTTTAAAAATCAAAAACTAAAAATGGTAAAATCAGAAGACTCAGAGAACAGAGTTCCCAAGCTAAAGTGAGCAGATTTCAAGTATTGATCACTGAATGCGTCTAAGAACTTTTCTTCTCCAATATCTTTCTTCCACACTTAGCTTAGATGGATTAATCATATCCTGAAGATGGACTACAGGGTGATGATCTCAGGAAAATTAAAAATGATATAAAAGCTTATCTTTGATGTGCAAAGGACTGCCACTTAAAGTCCTTACAAGCTTGATGTTTATCAGACGGGATACACCATGTATAAGGCATTGAAAATAATATGTGAAGGTAGAAAGGAGATCCAGGATCTGAAAAAGCAAAGTTAAAGAGACAATTAGAACTTTTTGAACATTTATCTGGTGAAACAATAATCAGATGATGAACAGATTTGTTCAACTAACTACTGAGATGTCGGCTGCAGGCATCAAGAAGATTTAAAAGAACTTACTACAAGCTTCTCAATGCTCTTCCATCTTCATGGAAGCAAACAGTCACTCTGTTAAAGTATACTGAGAAATTCCCAATGGATCTTGATCTCTTGATTACTAAAATAGAATCTGTTGAAATTGTTGAAAGTTCTAGAAACAATGACAGAGCAGCTTCGATGTCACAATATAAATATGTTGCTTCTCCAGCAAGTACTGTGGAGAATACATTCATGGCTAAGATGAAACTTCACCCAGAAGATGAGGGTGATCTATTTGTTGGCACAGGGTTCTTCATTGATTCCACTTACACAAGTGCTCCTGCCTATACAACTCAGAATCAACCTCAATCTCCTCCTATGCCTAAAAGTTCTAAATCTCAAGCAGAGACTCCATCTGCTAACTCTGCTAAAACTAGCAAAGTTAATGATGTAATAAACATCCTATTACAGGATGAAGAGTCTAAAACTGCTTTCACTGTATTTATGGCAAGCTTTCAAGCTTATCAAGGTAGTCATCTAACTCAACTTGTTCTGTTTTATAGGATTTGTTTGAAATGGATCCAGACGATGTAGAAGAAATGGATCTCAACTGGCAAATGGTTATGATAGCTTACAGGACTCAGAAACACTCGTATGTCAACAGAAACTACAAGCCAGGGCAAACAAGTCTGTTGGATTTGATAAGTCCAAATCTAGGTGTTTCAACTGTAACAACTATGGTCATTCTCTAGAGAGTGCAAAGCTTCAAGGAATAAAGGAGGAAATGGCCAATCAAGCTCAAGTAATCAAAGGTTTCAGCAATCTTCACAGAAGACATTTCAGAAACTTTATCAAAGCCTACCAAGGCCAGAATAAAAGATGATTCTAAATCATCAGAGGAGCCTAAGAAAGCTCTTGTTGTAATATTAAAGATGGTTATGATTGGAGTGCATACGCTGAACATTTACTGCTGATTTAACCTCCATTTTATCTCTTGTTGCAGAAATACAAAAAGAAGATTGGTCTGAATTTAATGATCCAAAAGATGTGGAAACTCTGAGAATGAGGAAGAGGATTATGACTAGAGTGACAAGTCTGATCCCAAGGAAGATTCAGAGGAAGTTGCATTGATGGCAAAATCTGATCAACCAAAGGTTGAAAGCTCTAACTCTGAAACGTTCTCCTCCTAAATATTTTGAAATTCCATCAGAAGTCAGAGAAAAAATTATGCACAAAGTCTTGCTTCGAGCATGTAGAATACTATAAAAATTATTCTTACAAGATTTGTGAAAACTTAAGCAAGAAGAACTAATGCATACCAAACTTAAAAATGATCATAAAGTATCTGACGAAAAGATTATCTCTCTTCAAAATCTTGGAACAAAACTCTAAGAGAATTTGAAATTGTATCAAAACAACTTGAAGAGATGAAAAAATCTTGAACTGGAGTAGATAGCTCATGCAGTAACTCAAGTTGATCTCGCCAAAGTTATAAGTTCTAAAACCATTGTGGAAAAGCTGGTAATGAACGAAAAGATAAACAAAAGGCAGGATTTGGTTTCACTCATAAACGATGCCAGAATCAATAACAAATACATTACCGAAAATTTTAACACTCATGATCACTCTTCAGAAAACAAGGCAAAATTAAAAGCTTTTCAAAACAAGACCAAGATGTCTGATGATGAAGAAGAGAAAACAAATGTGGAAATTTTTGAAGAAAAAAGATAATTAAAAGATAAAAATGGTATCCTGTTAAAGTAAAATCTTATGAACCGAAGCCTAAAACAAAGAAAGTTTTTGTTCCTAAAGTGTTAGTTTTGGAGGAAGTGAATATATAACTAATAACCAAAACTTAGATTTTCAAAACAAAAATGATGAAGAAACATCAGAAGATTCAAATTCATTTGGTCTAAATAACCGAAAATTCATTAAATGGCAAAAAGACTAGAAAAAGAAAGAATGTGAAAAAGAATCTTCGACTGAGGATGTTCAATCTAAACCAAAAACTGGATCTACAAAATCAAGGAACCAGAGAGAAGAAGAAGATAAATAAAGCTAAAAATAAACAAATAAAAATTCAAGAAAATCAGACAAAAGAAACAAATCAAGCAACAAAATTAAGCCAATAAATTTGTATCTGCTTGTTTGTTGAATGTGAACTCCATTCAAGATGTAAAGAAAATTCTAAGAACAAATCAACCTCTGATCTAAAAACGGGTTCAGATTCTAAGACTTTCGCTGTAGCTAAAAGATTGTATCTAAGAAAAACAAGAATGAAATTCATGTTCAAAAACAAAAACAAATTGTGCAAAAGAAAAGTGATTTAAATCAAAAGCATAATCTTCAAATCAAAACAACAAATTAACTCTTGACACCTAAAAGTAACCAAGTTTCTAATGTTGCATCAATGTCAAAGGTTAATAAGCAATTATTCAAGACTCCATAGAGGTATTGTAACATATGTGACATGTATAATCACAAAAACGCCTGAATGTTTTTTTAACAAATACTGTCACATTTGCGATATGAGAAATCACTCAACTTCAGAGTGTTATTTCAACAAATACTGTACCTACTATGATGAGCAAACTCACAACACTAAAATTATACTTTAGAAAGAATTCACAGAGGAGAGGATTTGCCACCTCAACAGTAAGCAAAGGTTATGTTAATCCGCAATATAAAGAAACCAAAATGTTGATTTTCAAAGATTAAACACCAACCCTCCTTAGGTTGAACACTTTCAAAAGAAATAATTCAGTGAGACCTAAACAATACTTCAATGATAATTTCATTCCAAGGTCAGTGAAAATTAATAACAAAAGTTTTGAAAATAAAAGATTTTCAAACAATTGTCAGTCAAAAAGCATGAATTTCCAAACAAACATAATTTTGTTACAAATAACAGAATTGGTAAATTTCATAAAGAATAAACCTGATGTCAACAAACTTCACTTTAAACAATTTACTATTGTTGACAAGTTTGGAAACCCAAGACCTTCTGCTTGGGTAGATAATTCAACTTAAATTTTTTTGTTTTGCAGGTACGCCCGAGAAGACCAATCAATACTTGGTATGTGGATAGTGGGTGTAGCCGGCATATGACAGGCAATCAGGCCTATTACAAGATTTTAAGTTAAAAGATGGAACGCATGCGCCTTTGGCGGTGATGCAGGAGGAAAAAATAACGGAGAAGGAACAGTATCCAACGGGATTATAAGCTTTGATAAAGTCAACTTCTGTTCACAGTTGAACTTTAATTTGTTAAGCGTATCCCAAATTTGTAATAAATCATACTCTGTACTTTTGATGATTCTTTTCTGTTATATCTTGAAGCCAGGATTTCAGATAAGCAAGGATTACGTGGTTGTTAAAGCTGTCAGAGACGAGAAGTTATACAAACTAGATAGTCTCAAGTGGACTCTTCTACAGAAACAACTTGTCTCTTTGCTAAAGCATCAAATGATGAAAGCCAGCTTTGGCATAGACGTTTGGGGCATTCAAA